>JAOBAT010074866.1:0-34596 GCA_026413305.1 Hydrozoanthus tunicans | reverse complement strand
TGCATCACCATTTCCAGTACTTGGCCAAACAACGGCAGCAGGGGATTCTGCACCACCAGTTCCAGTACTCGGCCAAATGACGGATGCAGGGGATTCTGCATCACCATTTCCAGTACTTGGCCAAACAACGGCAGCAGGGGATTCTGCACCACCAGTTCCAGTACTCGGCCAAACGACGGCAGCAGGGGATTCTGCATCACCATTTCCAGTACTTGGCCAAACGACGGCAGCAGGGGATTCTGCACCACCATTTCCAGTACTTGGCCAAATGATGATCGCAGGGGATTCTGCACCACCAGTTCCATTACTTGGCCAAATGATGGTAGCTGACAGCACTAGTTTCCCACCTGTTGGTAAGATAATCCCAGCTTTGACAGTAGGTCGAATTCCTACTCCTAGTTGGCCAAGAATTGCGCATTTTCGTCTTAAGCTTCTTTCCTTTCTTCATATTGTTCAGGCAGAAGAGGCCGCTACATTTGGGTAGCCGCTATTTTCGAATAGGTTAGAGACGTTTGTAACTCAAAGTGGTACTAGAGAAAAAGGGAACAAACAACCATTGCTTTTATGCATATTCCTACAGTGTTGTAACGTAACAAGATGAACAAACAGAAAGCAAAACAGACAATCTTGATCGTACACGATCACTAATCATAAACTCTTTTCGTTGACAAACTATTGCCGCTACTTTCGGGGCTGAGGGCGTTCCTTTTGGCATTCAACATTAACGTTACTTTATGATGGCTGTAACTTTCGGATCGGATGGTCGTTACTTCCGGATAATGGTTATTAACAGTAATGATAATAATAATGATAATAATGATAATAATAATAATAATAATAATAATATAATATTATTATTATTATCATTGTTATTATTATTAATATTATCATATTATTATTATTGGTCATAATTCCGCCTCGTTAAAATTTATAGTAAAATAGGTAAAAAATAGTATTTACGTTTTCGATCTTAACAGATCATCTTCAGAGTTAAAACTGAATTAAAACTGCCGCGTCTAGACTATATTATTATTATTATTATTATTATTGATGATTTAAAAATCTCAATGCACTAACAAAAAAGTAAGACACGCGTCTTGCATCCGCAGTATAACGAGCTAGCGGATGCAAGACGTGTGTCCAGTGGGACTAGACAAGAGCTTATCCTGTACATGTGACTCGGCTCCCCATGTGAGTCTCTGTAGCTCAGTGGGTAGAGTATCAATCAGTAATCAGAGGGTTAAGGGTTCGATTTCCGTCAGTGACTCAGAATTTTGTTCTGATCATTCAAAACATGAGAAGCGCTTTCCTTCATTCTTTAAAACACCAAGTTGCAAACTTCTACATAGAGTTTACGTACTAGATTATTTCAGAATGGCCGTTGCTTCCAGATTGCCGTTCCCTTCAGAATTCTAGGACAGTGCTAAACACAAGGATTCCCAGCCTTTACCCATTAGACCAAGACATAACTTCCACAAGGTTAATATGTTTACCTTCGTTAAATAGATAAAGTTTAGTTTAGTTTAGTTTAGAAAGTAGAATAGTTGAGAAGTGACTCCAGCCCTTAACTGTCAGTTCTTATCCTGATATGTTGATGTGTTATGCTTTTGTAGCCATTGTTCCTCCTTGGTACCTTGACATTCCAAGCGTTTTCTTTCTTTTTCAGTCCCAGAACGAGGTCCGTGCCAGGTGAACGTGACAAACAACTTTGGTAAAACATGCAGTTTACTTGTTTATTCACGAGCATTAAACACGAGATTCCAGTATAAAAGGGCTGAGCCCAAGGGTTTGACACGTTCAGTTGTAAATCATCCGCCGTCGAGTTAACATCTATAAAGGTCCGTGCTCTCTGCCAGCTGTGGCGCGCTTTTTGATTCGCGTTTATTTGCAGTTAGACTAGTTTCGCAATTTCAAAATAAAGCAAACAATCTACAGTTGTGTATAGCTCATTCTTGATTCTAAGCCTTGCCATGACAGGCTTTCGGCTGATTTTAATTTTATTAGTGTCATAACTCTGAATTTTAATTCCTTAAGCGAAGTTTCACATGCAGGCCTCGGTCGACGTCGTTTGTCTAATTTTGCCTTGCGTTGCACGCCCGAATTTCGAATTGCTCTGGCGATAAATTGCGTATATTTTAATTCTTATCAGCCGCCTTTTACGACTCACGCCTACCAATAGAATGGTTTTATGCCAATGACTTCATTTACTATTAAGAAAGTAAAACTGTTTCACGATGATGGTGTAAATGAACTCGAATTGTTGAAAGTGGGTTGTTCTCTTACCAATGGCCGCCATTACATTTCAAAATTTACTCAATTTCATGAAAAGGGTCGAAAAAGGGGCGGGCGTAACCCTTTTATACTGGAACCTCGTGTTTAAGCTCGCTTCTTGTTATGTTTTCTTATGTTGTTTATAAATTATTTCAAAAATATGTGTATTTGACCCCGATCTTAATCTATAGTTTCCTGGCTTGTTTAGCCCTTATACTAGACAACCAGTTCTTCCTTTTTCGTACTGACTAATTTATTTTCACCATGTAGAACTCCCAAGACAATGTATTGTTGACAGAGCCATACGTGTTTGTATACCGTTAGACTAACTTTCGATAAATAGTTTTGCGTATAGCTAGTCTTTGCCTCTTAATTTCTTTAGATAAAGACTAGTACGCTTTCGTTAAACTTTCAACCTTTCAAACGTTCTGATTGTTCACTCGTTTATGTCATTTTCTTCTCGAGTGACTAGGACACAAGCAAAAGAAAGCTTAGGAATGTTGCCTACTTAATTCAATTATTTTTATTCCGTTCAGTTATGATCCATCAAGATCAGCGAAGAGAAACAACAGTTCATAACAATCAGACCTACAACACCGAAAGCCATGGGAACACTTTGGTTGGTGATCAACCATCGCTGTATTCAGCAGAAGCTCACACGGATAGAAGAGACGGCGAAAAACGCGCTGAGTAATCGATTGTTGATCGTAAGTACAAAAACAAGTACGAGGAAACGTTTTTTCTTCTCTAAAAAGAAACAAACCACGAGGCTGAACCACTAATAGGAAAAGAAGTTATGTTAGTTGCATGCAAACCTTCAAAGTACAAAAGTTATTCAAACTTTCGAACTTCAAATTCGATTTGAAAAACATAGAGGATGGTATTGCTTTTTTAAATAGTTCAGTCAACAAAAAGGTCGACCATTGCCGCCTTTGAGGGGGATCCCCCCCCCCCGCACCTCTCTGCGGGCTTGCAATGTCATTTTCTGTGCTGTATTGACTGTATTGGTCAATCGAGCGGGTTTCATTTGATTGAATCTGATGGGAAACATTGCGCGTTTCCACAAAAAAGTAATGAGGTTAATTACTAAAATTAGATGCTTACATTTAACTTTACACGAAGAACGATATAGCTGGCACTTAAAGCACAAACATTCAACTTTGCATGAAAAGAACGATAAGATTTGAACATCGATTTGATCTATACGGACGAGATTGGCTCAAACTTACTTGTTTGATCGCAAGAGTGATATACAGCCGAATAAAGTTGAACCTTCATGATCAAGGGAAACTGAAAAACCTTTTATCGGGAGTTCGAGTTACAGAGGTTAAATTTACTGTAATTTCTTACAAGAGGAAATCAATTTTGGTTTGTGTTATCGAAAGTAGTTATGGGCTCCTGTCGAAAGTGAATTTTCTGTAAAGGTTTACAAGGGGAAATCAATTTTGGTTCGGGTTATCGGGAGTTCGAGTTACCGAGGGAAAACTTAGTGTAGAATCACTTTTGGTTCAAGTTATCGGGAGTTCGAGTTACCGAAGTTAGATTTATTTTTACAGTAACTAAAACCTCAAACTAAAATTGATTTCCCCTCGTTAGCACATACAGTGTAAATGCTTACTGTAAATGCTTACTAGGGGAAATTAGTTTTGGCTCGAGTTAGTGCGATGTTCGAGTTATCGGGAGTTTGCGGTTCTACCTTTTATGTCAAATGTGAGCACTTCATAGGGATTTCACAGTGGCAGCAATAATGTAACGAACCTAGTTTTATTTCTTGCAGGCAATATCCTATAAGAAGGATGAGAGAGGTCCCAGATGAGAAAAAGAGACGAGAATTTAAAAACCGACCAAGAACAGTGTAGCTGATGGTTGAACATAGAAGAAGGGACACTTTCTAGTTCCTTTAGACTACCAAGAAGTTATGAAAAGACTCTTTCATAAATGGCGGTTATTTCATTCCTTTATGCGCCCTCAAATTAGTATGCCAAGCCTCGTTTTGGGTAACATATTCTTTGGAAGGGTTAAATCAAGTGGGAGGCAACCAGGCTAATTTGAATGCACAAAAATGTCAAAATCACTAATAAGAATTAAAAATCAAGGCACAAACGACGTTTGTGCAGTGTAATTTGTGCAATATTTCGACTGGCCATACCAGTCTTCATCAGGTAAAATATGGTATGGCCAGTCGAAATATTGTACAAAATATACTTCACAAACGTCGTATTGGCCTTGTTATTGCTTTTTAAATCTCATTTTTCAGTTTGTTCCAGCCAATTTGATTTTCCTGTTGTTCCGACGAAAGCAGAATCTTCGTAAACGCTTTCTGGCATTTTATTCCTTCAAAATCACTGCCAGTTATGAAAAAGGTCTATATAGAACTATTTTTTTACATTAGACAGTTATCAAGATGGTTTTTCGAGCTTCCGTTTTTGTTCTTTGGCAAAAAAAAGAGAGCTTCATTCACACAGGTATTGAAAAAGAAACGAATTCAATGTCAGAGACGGGTTCAAGACTTCCGGCTAATAGTGCAAAAGGTCGCACGCGTATATTGAACCAAAAAGCAACTGTTTTTGTCTCATTGAATTGATAAGTTCCTAGATTCAGCAACTAATGGAGTGTTTTGAAAAATGTTACCATGGACACAGTAAATAATATACTTTAAGACTTTTCAACCGTGCAATAGAGGCCCTAGGGTAAATTCGTTTTCAAAATCATTAAACAATCAAAAAAGAAAACCTTGTAAATCGTTTACCTTCTGTAGACCGTTGAAATAACTTAAGACAAAAAAAAACTCTGGTAAGAACATCTTAAGTCACGTTAAAATTTCTCTACGTTCCGGTTGACGCACCAACCAACTTCGAGGGAGGCGATACAAAATGTAAACAAAATTCTGCATCAAGAGCGTATGTTAATTCAACTGCACTTGGCCGGCCCGGTTGTTCAAAAACTGATTACTCCAAGCCAGGGTCTTTTTTTTATCCTTCCGATCCATTAGCTGACATGACTCTGAATTTTGTGTTGACTATTTGTGTTGTATGAAACTCTGAGCAGTGTTTGTAAGCAAACATTTGTAACAAACCATTCATTGAATGGAAATGAATGTTTGAATTTTCCATAACCCCGTCCTAATAAACGGCTTTTTAACAACTGAGCCCTGGTCGACTTTTTAAAGTATTTTAGCGGTAAGCCACAAACCATCGTCCCAGTTGATGGCTTTTCACCCATAAACATTGATTTCCAAAGGCTCCAAGTCGCGTCTTTTATGTTGTTTTGGACACGGGGAAAGGACGAGCACTGAAGCGGGACAATGTCTTGTGCATTTTACTAGAATACTCTTGAATTTCACTTCAAAAGACCAGAACAATTATATCAACATACGTTCTTGTCTTTTCATTTACTTGTTTTACATTTATAATTAAAGTATAACACTTTGAAATTCTATCGTGACTCTATGTACATTTTTAGACCCAATCCGGCATTTTTTAAAATCAAATAATACATATTTTGGGAGCTAAGGTCTCTAAATGTAGAAGTTGCATAAATAGGGGGTTGTCCCAAAGACATTTTCTTTCGCTTTCGTTTTCAATAGAAAATGAAAGTTGTGTGACCGGATATAGATGATGCCAGATTGACCTTTTGTTTCCTCCGAGCACTGACTTGCATCATTAGAGTGTTAAACTTTTACTTTAGCTACAAATAAACTTTAACTCTTTCAGTCTTAGTCAGTTATCAATATCTAACTTTCTCCTTTCATAACATGTAAAAGTAAGGACATTCGGTTGTGAGATATCGAGAACTCGTCAAATAGCTATAGAGCTGATTATCGAAGATGAAATGCAAAATTCTCCCAAACGTGTTCAATGAAAAGTATGAGCTCTAGTTTGGAGAATTTACCAATAGAACAGGAAACGAGAACTATGGTTCTGGTAGTACCTGACAAAATTTATTTGAACGCCAATTAAACAGATATCAACGGACGTAATGTTTACAAAGCATATTCTTCAAGTATAAACACTTTCGAGCCATGAAGGTGTTATCCACCAATCAAGTTAGATCCAATAACAACCCTTCTGGTTTTTTTTAAAGTTACAAATGCAAACTAGAATAATAAATGTTTATCTACTTTAAAATTTTCGCTAACGTGCATCGCTTTCTTATTTGCTGCCACTAGCACAATATCTGTTCTCTCAATAGTCAACGTGTCAAAATTTCATTACAACGTTTTTACGATTAATTTCCTAACAACTAATGTTTGTTTCTCTGGTTCTAATAATTATTCACAAAGGCTTGGGAAGGGAAACCCCCCGAGCCATGCGTGCAAAGCAGGTGCGAAACAATAATATCGCGTCACGCGACAAAAATAACTCCTTTGTAATATCGGCTGGACCGATCAGGAGAAAAACAGATTGCTTTCATAGGTTTAAAGTGTATACGTTTCCTTAACAAACAGGAAGAGATTCGACAATATATTTTGGACAGTGAATTACGAATTACTTTACGAGTATTGTTGCTCTTTGAGTTGTAGAACTCAGTCCTGTAAGCTTTCCAGGAAACTGACTGACGACACAATGCATGGTAATTCTCAGAACTCACTTCGCCTGCGTTCCATGAACTCAAATCTTTAACTGCTTTTAGAGAAGAAAATACTTAGGAAATACATTTTATCAGTGTTAAGAGATAGGCTTAAAACAGGAGCAAACTAAACTGCTATAAATATTGGAATAGGATTTAGTCTGCAAGACGATCGAGAGGCCATGAAACTTCCTAACACAGCGTAGTGTCAACACGAAACAGCGGCAAGAAGCAAGTTTCCGGGAAACAGATCGAAATACGGAGAAGCAGCTATTGTGGTGCCCGCTAAAATCAAACAGAATTGTTTTAACTTTAGTTTGGTAGACTGAATCAATCAGAGGAAGTACTTCAACAGGTAAGTTAACGTGATTTTGCTCGATGTTTCTATGAACTGATTTAATACGGGTAGTCGGCAGTAACCGGGTAAGTTAAATATGAAAGGACGATCGACTGAAGGGGAAATCGTAAAATGAAGCGGCGAACACATCGCCTCATTGAAAGCGAAATACCAATAAGTAATTAAGTAGGTTATATAGGCAATTACAACCAGATCGAAGATTTGACACAATGCATGGTAATTCTCAGAACTCACTTCGCCTGCGTTCCATGAACTCAAATCTTTAACTGCTTTTAGAGAAGAAAATACTTAGGAAATACATTTTATCAGTGTTAAGAGATAGGCTTAAAACAGGAGCAAACTAAACTGCTATAAATATTGGAATAGGATTTAGTCTGCAAGACGATCGAGAGGCCATGAAACTTCCTAACACAGCGTAGTGTCAACACGAAACAGCGGCAAGAAGCAAGTTTCCGGGAAACAGATCGAAATACGGAGAAGCAGCTATTGTGGTGCCCGCTAAAATCAAACAGAATTGTTTTAACTTTAGTTTGGTAGACTGAATCAATCAGAGGAAGTACTTCAACAGGTAAGTTAACGTGATTTTGCTCGATGTTTCTATGAACTGATTTAATACGGGTAGTCGGCAGTAACCGGGTAAGTTAAATATGAAAGGACGATCGACTGAAGGGGAAATCGTAAAATGAAGCGGCGAACACATCGCCTCATTGAAAGCGAAATACCAATAAGTAATTAAGTAGGTTATATAGGCAATTACAACCAGATCGAAGATTTGAGTTAATGGTTGCTATTTTGGTTCAACATAGAGCGTCAAACAGATTTACAAAATTCTTTTGCAAATGTGCAAAAATAAGGTAACAGATTTTAACTATCGTCAAGATGGCGACGGACTAACAAGCTAAGCTTTAATTTTGACCCAAATGACCAACGCAACAATCGTGCTGTTCATCTATTCTAACTCGTACAACTAGTTAAAACTTGTTTCTCTTTAATTGTAATCCAGTCTCGCAGAAAGTTCGTGTAGTGATTCGATCGTCGAACGAGACAATTCATATATCAATGTAAATCAATAAATATCTTTAATTCAGATGCCTGAGATACGGTTCAGTGTATTTCGAAATTTGTATAGGAGGTTAGTTGCTATTTTGTAATAAAATTAAATGCACTTTGCTAGGTGTATAAGTTGTAAGTAATTTAAATTATAACTAATATCGTTTTTAAATTCTTATTAACTTGTATTGTGTATATTTTAGTGCCATGTGTTAGAATACTCCCAGAGGGCTATCATGTTTTTACCCTCTCAAAATAAAGGATATTGTATCGTATCGTATTGTCAGTAAGAACTGTGAAATAAACAAAAGGAAGAATAGGTTTAAGATTACATTAATCAGTAAAACTAGTGCAGGCAAAACTTCTTGTTTTATTACCGTTACGATTAAAACTAAAAAGAAACAAAACCATACTACGTGTTTGTTTGTACAAGGCGCGTAAACTAACTCATGTTTTGGTTTTTTACTTTTTGTAGTCATGCAAACAATAGCAGGTCCAGATGAACTGGAACCTAAGTTGAAATTTTTCAGTCAAGATTGTTTTTAAAACGATTGCCTCGCTTTAATTTGGTATTAGCGAGCTTCTTCATCTTGATCTACATTAATTTTATAATTTTCGTCACGCACAACCCCATTTGTAACGTTTGTCGCACACGTTGCTATTTAAACAAAGTTTGTCACGCACAAACCTATTTGTAAATTTGTCACGCAAAGACATTCACAATGAGTATCGATCCTAAAGTTTCCGTTTCTTTATTTGTTGCGGTTAAGATTTCTTACTTTCAAATTACTCGTCTGTATATTACTGTACATCCCTGACACTGCATAAATATTAGTTTTGCTTTTTCAGAAATATACTATTATTTTCCAAAGACGTGATTGACACTTCCGTCAAGCAAACTTTCTTTTTAGTTTGTAAAACCCGATCCTGATGAAATCTAGCGACTGAATATCATATCCAAAAAGGTGGCTAGTTTGTTGTTGAATGTTCCATCTAAAGCCGATGCTGTAACTCTTACTCCCTTCATTTTTTTCATGAATATTACGGTACAAACTTAAGAAACAGCTATTATATGTATTTCAATCGCTATCAGAACATAATTTTTGCTGCGTAACGGCAAAGAAAAAGACGTGCCATGCTTGCATGACAGCCGCTCTATTGGTTCTTACTTAGTTATTACTTATGTTTCATATGAAAACTATCCGATTGTCTTACCATTCGAGTCTGGTTGGAACATAACATTTCGACTGCTTAACTGCTTACTCTGCTAGCCTGCATCAGACGACGTGTAGTCGTCGGGTTGGCACGTTCTAAAGTCAGTGCCGCTCTGTGATTGTATCTCCGTGCATGAAAAAGGCCAGCAACACGCAGTCGTGTTCCAACCAGACTCGAATCGTGAGACAATCGGATATAACTTCCACAAGCATCACTTCATCCACGTTTATTTTGTCTAAAATTACTTATCAGGCCGCTTCGCCTGATCTTAAGAGGTGTCACCTTCAAGCCTGTAATATTTTATCAATAATTTCTTAGGAATCAAAGATGTCAGCTACGAGCGACGCTTCCAAAGCTCTCCTGCCGACAAGTGCTGCCAAGACCAACTTTGTTCGCATTAGTCGCTTAGTTATCACTGGAGGGACTCCCGTCATGCGACAAATCTTGGATAAGATTCTCCCGCCTGCGAATTTAGCAACAGTTCTCAGCAGGCCCGCTATAAAGAAAGAACTAAGAGGACTTCCCAAAGATCTTCAAGATATTCTGTACCCAACATCAGGTAAAGAGCCTTTATCCTAAAGCAGCACTACTACAGAAACAAGATGTGGTATTAAGATCATTGAAAAAGCTTTTGTTGTGTTACAGGTACCTATGGAAAATCCGAAGATTTTGACATCACGATCCTGAGCCGGTTGTTAAGGTGTGCATCTGGTCTACC
Source organism: Hydrozoanthus tunicans (assembly GCA_026413305.1). Lineage (NCBI taxonomy): Eukaryota > Metazoa > Cnidaria > Anthozoa > Zoantharia > Hydrozoanthidae > Hydrozoanthus > Hydrozoanthus tunicans. The sequence continues at coordinate 24,415 of JAOBAT010074866.1, read as the reverse complement.
ACCCCCAGCAACAGGATGGAGCGACGAACCCCCAGAGACAGATCTTACTCCGTCAGCCGATCTTGTACGAATAAGGAATCGGCGCAACAAGATTGCACACACAAAAGAGATGGAAGTCCCAGAGAAAGATTTTATGGCTGCTTGGGACGACCTCAAAGGAATCCTAACCCGCCTTGCTGGACATGTAAGTGCTGAAAATGCTACGGAATGGGAGGAGGCCATTGACAAAATGCTGAAAGCACCATTAACGGACAAAGAAGAAAGATATGCCGAGGAACTGAACAAATGGTTCATTCACGACATTGAAATAAAACATCAACTGAGCAGTGTAGAGGAAATCCTTTCGGGTAAAATGGACGAGGTCTTGGTCGGTCAGAAACTCATATTAAGTAAGATCGATGAAGTTAAAACAACTAAAGAGAGCAAAAAATCGGCAGCGAAAGGTAAATGTTTGTCTATTCGTATTTCATTTCCATCCATATACTTCTCGATTTTCTCACATCGTTCCCTTTTCCAAGATTTTTTGAGTACTTAGATAAACTGTGCCGAGAACAACGCATTCATTTTTCACACTTTGTTATGTTTTAAATTTCCATTCTGCGCAATCCAAAATATCAATTGAATAGCAAATTAAATATCAGTTACCTAAATATTGAAATATAGCCACGGCGCAGAGTTGTTGTTATATTGTAAGATTTTAAATTGATAATGATAAATTAATCTTAGCATTGCTAATAAAAAACCATAGGACCTTGGAAAAAGATCTTCATTTGCATGTTGTCTAGTGGATACGGCAGGTATTTGAACACCATTTTTCATAATTTCAGAACCTCCTCCCGAGAATCTTAAAGAGCCCCCACTGAGATTATGTGACCTTGAAAATGATGTAAGTAAAAAGGGTTTTTGACTTTTGTAAAGAATATGTACCCAGCCAAATATGCAAACATTAGCTGTAACTCCAGACACCTTGTTCTCGGTAGGTTGGTTTCAGTATGGAAGCAGTAACAACATTGACTGACGGTAAGTAATCAGTGACCTTAAATTGGTTTGAAAAACGCTCTGCGGGCATGAGTTGACTAGCGATGGCAAAACCAGCTGGCATGTTCGTATTCTCGGCAGGAAGAGGTCCTCGATTGCCACAAGGTTGATTTTTGCTTTAAAACAATAAGAAATGGTTAAGCCTTTGTTGAATGTCATCTGTGCCTAATTCTGAAAAGTTTCAAGCTATAGGAAGAAAAAGGCAAAAGCCCTTAATTGATCTTTCGCTTAATCCCAAATTTGTGAGAACCCAGCCGTAGTTTGAGAACGGTCTTGGATCAAATAACGTAACAGTTACATTTTGATTTAAAAACCAACTGAGTCTTGTTCAAACTTCTGTTCGAATGATGCCGAATGGCAAACAAACCGTGAACCAAACAAGGAAAGGTTTCTAAAGAGTAATACAAAATGATTTAAGTTCAGCAGAGACATAAATTGAGCACAAAGAAGGGGGCTAAAATTGCTGAGCATTCGAAAGAACTCTACAAAAAGGAACAAGAAACAACATCAGTTAAACCTCAAAGAAAATAATGAAACCGAAGGAGCTTTAAAACAAAACCTAAACCCAAAGTGAAAGTTACCGACCGAGCGGCAGACGCCGAGCTCAAACACATTAGTTTTTTAAATAGGTTGGGCTAAAAGTTCGGACAAAAACCTAGATTAAAGATTCAACTTGAAGCGTGAAAACGCTTTTTAATAACTCAAAGCGTATGTATAATATATCAAGCAGCTCAAACTACCATGGACGTTGCATCAAATCAGCCACATATATTTTCCCAAAAAACCTTAACTGTTTCTTCTAGACGTGAAGATCAATAAAAGGCAAAATTACTTCCATCTCAAATTATGTGTTTCTCACATGAAATTGTTAGTGAAACGTTTGCAAAGTAAGGGAACTAAGTTTGTTTTGATTCAGCACGCGTGCCGCATTGGAGCGTGAAGGGTCAACTGGTGGTTTCCAATTTTCAAAGCCATGTCTGCAAGCGTTTCCTTCTCCCCCTCCCCCACCTCCTCCCCTTTTCTCTCGCCCCAAATTTCGCGCGGCCAAAAGAGAAAATCTTGTCAAAACTCAACGGAAACGCTTGCTAGGCAGGCTTAAATCGATGTAAATCAGTAGAAAAGAAATTTCTCAAGAATCAATTCTTTTTAAAATTAAGGTTCTTCCGATCATGGAGAGTTAGTTCTTCGTGGGTATCAGAAGGAACTTGCCGAGGATGCACTGCAGGGGAAAAATTGTATCATCTGTGCACCGACAGGAAGTGGAAAAACTATTGTGGCGTTGCAAATTGCTTGGCAACACTTACTACAACAAGAAGGTAAAAAACAGTAAAAACCAAAGTTGCTGTGTTTGCCTTTTTACTTTAAAACTAATCGAGTGTGTTTGTTTGTTTGTTTAGGTACCTAGGTTTAAGTATAGCTTAGCATTTACAGCATTACTTAATTTTAAGCGTAGTGTTTGTGGAATCTGGCTGATGACGTAAAATCTTGCACATGCGTGGTGATGGTAAGGCAACGCACCAAGGCCTCACGGGTCAGAAGAAACTAAGCCTGAACTGAACCCTTGAGACAAGATTGTTTATCCTGAGTGTTAGCAGCCGTGGACGGCTGTTTTTTGCTTTAGATGGCCTCATCAGCACAGCACAGCTAACAAACAGGCTGAAATTCCCACTGAATACACACAAAATTTTAAGCGTAGTGATTATGCATAGCATATCATAGCATGGCGTGGTACTATTTGTACAATTTCAGGCAAACTTAATTTGAGAAACTTACAGAACAACTTAATGGCCGTTTGTTGAATACAGTGGCGTTGAAGTGGCTATAAAATATAGAATTTTAGTGCCCCAGTGGATAGACCTTGCTAAATGAGGAATAACGGTAAATAAATTTTGTCAAAACATTTTCTGGTTCTCGAACTATTAACATTTTGATGTTTTAAACTGATGACCTCACAAAAGTTACAGGCAAATCTGCATTTTTTAAAATCTGCTGCCAATTCCATAAACTTTCGGGAATTTCTACCAAACTTGGACACAATAGAAGTAATTTCACATCATCATGGCAACAAACTAGGTTCCAGGCTCCCATTCCTTATAAAACAATCTTTCTGCTATTCCACCGAGCAACTAAACCAAATCATTGGGTTTTTTTTCTTCTACACGATGAGAAGAACAGAAATTATGTTGTGAATTGTTGCACAACTTCTGGTTTGACGGGAAAACACCATATAAATCAAAATTTCTGATTTGGGGTCTGGAACCAAGGTTTTTGCCATGACAACTAAGATTAGTAACAATTCTGAAGAAAACTTTGAAATACATTATCGGCCCAAGTTTGGTTTTAAATCCTTCAAAGGTTATGGATTGGCAGTAGATTCAAACAAATGCAAAATTGACTGTATGTGACGTCATTAGTTTAAAAATGTTTTAATATCTCAAGAACCGTAAAAGATTTTGAAAATTTTTTCACCGCTATACTACATTTAGCAAGGTCCATCCGCTGAAACAATAAAATTATTTGTTTCGTTGGCATTTTTAAGTTATTGAATGTATTTTAAAAGGCATGTTAAGCTCGATGATATCGCAGCCTTCAAACCAGTAGCAATCCACTTTAAGTACCAAGGACACTAAACAACAAGCACATCAAGAACTTCAATGGTTCTAATAAGTCTCTCAAGCATAAGAGACAAAAACTCAAATTCTCAACTTTGACACTTAAAAGAATAAACAAAAAAATTTCGTTCGGCTAATTACCTATGTTTCTATACAAACCCCGCATTTTGCAGTTTCTATAATGACTCTTACCGACTGGCTAACGCTATAAACATCAGCAATTTAAGACTTACAACGGCGAAAGTTTCTGACAATCAACTTTTTGGTTGATCGCAAATGAGCGATTGAGAATTCCAAGAGCGAGCGTTGGATATGAGATGTTAAATCAGCAAAAGAGGCGAGTAGCGCTGAGTTGCTACAAATTATCCGATATGCAACAAGCGCGAATGGAATAGTTCTTTCTTTTTGAGGTTTTAAAAACTAATGGCAACTTTAAGAGGACAGCTAAAATTTATCCAGAAATATATTCAGCTTTGCAACACTACACAATCAGTTTCCATATATGGCCAATTCCGTAAAAGAGCTGAAATCCGAAATTGAGTAAACCAATTAGAACACTAGAAAAGTAATATTCGGGGCTGAGCCATTTATTATTTCTTTTGTTCTTTGTACTGATCTTGCCTAAACCGATAACTAATTTCTTTCAGAATGCGGGGACAGAAAACGCAAAGTCCTTTTCGTTGTTGACAGAATCCTCTTAACAGTCCAACAACAGAAGCAGTTTCAGACTTATCTTCCTAAACAGTACAGAGTGGCCAAGATATCAGGCGATTTTGCCGATACACTTGAGAACCTTCTTGGCTACAACGATGTGGTAGTTTCAACAGCTCAGATTGTAGCCGACGCTTTGAAGGAGGGTAATATAAAGTTCACTGAGATATCGCTCTTAATTTTTGACGAGTGCCATCACACAGACAAAGATCATCCTTACAACCAAATCATGAGGCAATATCTTAGTGTCAAGCTGCAACCCAGCACCTCAAGCGATGCCTCACAATCATTGCTTCCTCAGGTAGGTTTAAGCTAACAATAAAACTCTACGCCTTCCTCGTCCCCTCGTAGCTTAGACTATGAGTTTGTTGCAGGTCAATGATACAAACAAAAAAGTCAAAACTTTCTCATTAAGGCATAGACTGCTGAACGGGCATGAAAGCCTTCTTGTAATCAAAAAGACTCTGTCACTTATTGACTGATCATTAAACATTTGTTGCCAGGGCCCTTGTTTTTTGCATTTGGCCGAGAGAAAATTAGGTTCTATTTTACTTGAACTGGTTTTGTGACTCGGTTCGTATTGAAAAATGCGAGGTGTCCACGCATCTTGTTGGAAGAGACTGTTTCTGATAAAATGTTACCGATCATTATAAGTATTTTGAGCACTTATTTGTATTTATTTGAAACTTTTAAAATAAATTGGGAACATCGAGAACTTTTTCCTTTACGTCCATGCCTTTCTCCATAATGTGTCTGTTTGTGCGTAACTAAGACGTCAATTTTTTGTAGGTCGTGGCAGGCTAAATAGTAAACAATTCTAAAATAGTAATCTCAAATCGCATTTCATGTCTTGGCTAAAAGCCACCTTTGATTTTCTCTTTGTGGGCCCATTTCCTCGAGTCACCAAACGTGAAAAAGTTACTGGCTACTTGTATAGCGTATGTTACTATCACATGCTTCTTTCTTATTACTACTCTTTCGCTAACAAAAGACGTTTGATCTAGCTGTTCACATTAGGAAATGCACGTTTAAAGTGATAACAACTATCATTAACAGCAAGTTTAACTTCTTCTCCTGTGTCTCACATAGAGAATAGCCTGAAGATGAAGTACTAATCAAAGTTTCATGATAATTAACTTTTGGTGATGATGTTACTGGTTTTTACAAACAGGTGGTTGGTCTGAGTGCGTCTCTCGGTGTCGGTGATGCGCGTAGTGAGTCAGCTGCAGCAGCACACATTATCCACATTTGCTCCACGATGGACGCGCAAAAACTCTCCACCGTAGAACACAACAAGGAAGAACTGAAGATGTATACTAATGTTCCAGAAGTTTCACTTCGCAGCGTCCCAAAACTGGAAAACAGTATATTTGAAAACGCGGTGAACTCCGTAATGTTCGAGATTGAAAAACTCGTAACGAAGTATATCCCGGATGTTAGAGGAAGGGAGCGGGCTGAGCAGTCTTACAGGAACTGGGTCGAGGAGGCTTGTGCTAAGGCACTCGGTAACCGGATCTTAATAACGTATTTGTCCCATCTTCGTGAATATCATATAGCTTTGAACATCGCAGACGTATCGCGAATGAAAGATGCTCAAAATTACCTTCAAAGGTATTTCCAGGAACTTGATAAAAGCAAGTTTATTAAAGCAGACGTGTTTCTTTTGAATTTGTTTGAAGAAATGCAAGAGAAGATTAAAAACTATATGGAAGAAAACGGCGAGCCTTCGAATCCGAAACTGAACGTGATAAAAGAGCTTATACAACGATACCTTGCTGAAGACAGTAACTCCAGGGGGATCTTGTTTACAAAGACAAGAGAATCGACTGTGGCTCTAGAATCTTGGGTTAAAGAAACAGACGAGTTGAAAGGATTAGTAAATGCTGCACGAGTTACTGGTACAGGTAAGCTTGAGGCAAGAAATTGCTGTTTATCAGAAAATTCATTTGCGATTGGCTAATTTAGATGAATCATTGCAATTTTGCTGTCAGTTCTTAAAACCTAAAAGGCAATTAGATAAAGTGCTCAGAAAAGAATGTTTTGCTTTGAGTCTTTTACTGGAAGAAGTACATTGAATTTGTTGCAATATCTGGCTAATCAACAGTAACTAGTTTTACGGCAAAACACTTTTTCTCTATAAGAGACAGTACTTTAGGACTATTTTAGCTGTCACTCCTTCGTCGTCCCATGAGCTCCATCCCCTTTCTTTTTCCGCTGTATGTCTTCTAGAAACTAAGCTTACATGTCACTTCTTAATCTATTGCTAGCTGCCCAGACTGCCGCTGAACAACAAAAATCCATCCAAGACTTTGACAAGGGGGATGTCAATCTTCTAATTGCCACTACAGTTGCTGAAGAGGGTCTTGATATACGAGAGTGCAATTACGTCATCCGCCTCGATATGCCTGGAAACGAAATCTCCGTTGAGCAGGCAAAAGGAAGAGTACGTGCCCAACAGGGGAAATATGATGTCGTTAGTAGAATCACGTCCGGGTTTGTTGAAAAGGAAAGACTCAATTTGCTGAAGGGGGCTCTTATGATGAAAGCCATGAAATACGTCAAGGCAATGGAAGAAAAGGAATTTTTGGAAAAGGTATAACCATAGATTTTTTTGTTTTTTTTTATTGTACTGTATTGCATTATTTTTACAATGGTTTACTGTTACTCTTCACACAATATCTATTTAAGCTCTACATAATAATAAACATTTATATCAATTCTATCATTGACTGTTGACTGGCCCTCAAACAAAGGTGAGAGATTTCCACTTTGTTTTAAATTCTTTACGTTTTCCTCTTTGAAAAACTATTTCTTTCTCTATGTTATGAAAGTATTTCAATTGTTGTTTGAAAGCTGCCAGATTGGGTTGTACTAATTTGGTTTTGCTTAAAAATATGAAGTATCTGCCAATTAGTAATATCAAATTCATTTTAATACTTTTGCAACTTGTTAATCCAAACGGCATACTCTCAGAAAGTTCTCTATACTCAAAACCAGGATATGTGTATATCCAATTATATAAGATTCATCCAGAACTGTTTTGTAAACGGACATAGTAAGAACAAATGAATTAAAGTATCCGGTTCTTCTTGGCAAAAACTGCATTTATCGCTTGCCACAAGTTTTATATTTTTCAAGAAAAATGTTTGTTGAAATTCTTCTGTGTAGATGTTTAAAGTGAAAAGCTCGCAGTCGAGTCGAAGTTGTACTCGAGAAAGACAGAGAGTATGCTATTTTTCAATCACATCGAAAGGAGTTGGTTGACAGAGACTTAAGTCGCTAGCACACTTTCCCTGGCTTTTTTCCGATACTGTTGTTCTATTTGTTAAAACTTTGTTATACACGTACGTCTTGTTTAACCTGGGTTGCGTAATTATTTGGTTAATTGTTATTGCTCTGGTTTCCTTAATCTTCTCTTTGAAACAAAAGTCGGGTTTCAAATATTTCTTTGTCGCTGACACAATTGACATATATTCTAGAAAGTTTGTCTTAATGTTTTTATAACTTTCTCTAAAACTATCATCATCGAAAAAACTTCCCCTGACTATCTTGGAGTTGCTTAACTTTTAGCAATCCGTTTTCAACCCAATTCTTATAATATACTGGCTTATTTCCTACTCGAATACAAGAGTTGTTCCAAAGAATTTGTTCTCGTTTGTTATTTTGATCTTGTCTATCTGTTTCTATAAAGTGGACTTATGCCCATAATTCTAGGATTTCGTTTGTAAATTGATCAGAAATATTTAGATTGTGAATATCCACTCTTTTAAGGTTGCATGAGAAGATAAAAGAACCACCATAGCATTTGAGACGCAAATCTAAAAGTGTTTTCCACTTTTCACCATTATTGCTACTTAAATACTTTTGTATCCATGTAAACTTAAGTGATCTGCTGAACGTTTTTAGATCTAGCATTTTTAAGCCTCCTTCAGCATAGTTGTTTATGACTTCAGTTCGCTTAATCTTATCTGTTTTCCCGTCCCATAAAAATGCAAACAATTCTTTTTGAATCGACTCAACATATTCACTGTTAGTGGGAAGTGGGCTAAGGATGTATACAAGTAGCGATGCTAGTAAGCTTTTTATCACTGTTATTTTACCTATGAGGGTCAGTCTTCTGTGAGACCAGTCGCTAATTATTTTCGTTATTTTTTCCGAACGTTGCTTATAATTTAACTGCTGAGATCTTTCCACATCTAACGTAAACCATACTCCTAGAGCTTTAATTTTTTCTGGCCATTCAATATCTTTTTTTTCTATTTCTATTTTATCTTTGTGTCTATAATTTCCAACCCACATCGCTTTTGTTTTTTCATAGTTTACTTTTAAGCCGGACAGCTGACCAAAGTTTTCCAAGACTTCAAGTGTTGCGAAGAAAGAGTTTCTAGATCCGTCTAGAAAAATGGTTGTGTCATCTGCATATTGGCTAATTTTAAATTCCGCAGATTCGACTCTGATTCCATTTATTTTCTTGGTTTTCCTTACATAGTTCCCTAATATTTCTGCTGATAAGATAAAGAGATATGGGGACAAGGGACAACCTTGTCTTACTCCCTTTGTTAGAGGAAAGGTCTGTGAAACCCTAGTTATTCATTTTTTTTTGACAAAAACTAACGACATTCGTTTGTGCTTGTGCTGTTTGTAAGACAATCGTTTATTTAGCTTTAGTTTCCTAAAACTGGGGAAAGAAATTTTACAAATAGATTAATTGGATTGTTTCACCTCTTACTATGTTTTCGATGCTTAAATGTTGGTTTGCACCAATACTGTTCTTATTTCAAATTTCTTATTGCAGGTGAAACTAAACCAGATTAGCGAAATCCAACAATGTGCTATTAAACAGAAGAAAATAAAACTTAGTCGTTCAGAGTTTCAACCTGAGGACGTAACATTTTATTGCAAGAAATGTGGCGATCTTGCCTGCCAGGCACATGACTTCCGAGTGTTACACAACACGTATTACGTAGTTGTCACGGAAGGGATAAAAGACAAGATCACGATAAAGCCTCACCACAAACCTTGGAAAAGGGACGTTGAAATAAACGAGAAGGTGTATTGTGCAAAGTGTGGCGAGGATTGGGGTGTAATGGTAACTCTGAATGGAGTTACACTCCCTTCTTTGAAAATTCAAAGCTTTGTTTTGAAGATGAGCAGCGGAAGTACTAGAACTGTCAAGAAATGGTCTAAGAGTCCATTTGAGGTAGCACCCGCGGATTTCTCTGACTTTCTGTAGCTTGCTAGCTCTGCCTTGACTTAAGATGTTGTGTGTAGTCGGGGAGAATGCAAAAAGCTGTAGTTAGGTTATAATTGATACCTATGTTAACAACATTAGTAATAGTTTTAGCCAAAATAGCACAATAATGTTCACCAACCAGTAATGAAAGCAATTTTATAATTTTATAACGTTCAGGAGATATCAGCCTTGTGTAGAACCTCGAACACATACTCTTGTGTAGAATATCTTTTTCTTTGGCAACTGGTTTAGAAAAAGGAAAAGAAGTCGTCCCTTCCAGAACTTGATCCTTAAAGAACCGGCCCCCGATTCAATTCGTTGTCAAAAACTTTATCCATTGACACAGGAATCGGTCCTCTTGCTTGTGGGAAAAAGGGAGCTTTTACTCAATACATCGTGGCAAGTTATCAACAAAAGTAGAGAGAGGCCGCCAACAAAACCTTTGGAAAATGATATTTGTTTGGATCGTAACTGTAGAAATAATTGTCACGACTGCATTTTTGTGTAGTTAAGGTTGCATAAAGCCAATGTGGTGAAAAAAAAACAGATGCAGACCTGTAATGATAGGGTTGTTATGAAAGAGTAGTTTGGAAAAAATGTATTCAAGGGCATAAGGGGACGTTATAGTTGGTAGTTCCTGGCGCAGCCAAGATCGTTTCCGGGGCTTTTCTCAAGCAGGCGGAAGGGGCTAGTGAAAAGTCCTGGAAGTGGTTTTTCACAAAATGATGTGCTTTAGGTAGGATGTGGTATGTTGTGTCTGTAATTTAGGTAAACAAAATTAAATAAAGGGACTAAAAAGTGTTTCTTATGTTTTGTGGTCCAGAGTTCATTAAAACGCGCGCTCTCATTGGCTAGCAAAAGGTCATGTTATTTACCGGCTCGGGGATCGGTCCGTATTTTGAAATATCGTTACCTTGGACTTGAAATTGCTGACCTTGGCTTCAGTTTCAAGAACTCGAGCACAGTATCTCACGGTCCGGACTTGATGTTAAGAATATTAAAAAAGTATAAAAAGGGGTTTGTTAACAAAACATATTGTAAGCGTTTGTAACAAAGTTCGTAAATTTTAAAAGATGTACAACGAAAAGTCAGCTTCTGTTTAAACCCCTTTGTCGAAGAAAGTGTCACTCTGGCTGCTACGCGCCTACGACAAGTAGGTCAGTGTTGTTTTGTGCAGCAATGAAACAAAGACAACGGGAAATAATCAGAACCTCAACACCTTTAATTTTTAAGTAATATAATGGGTTTCCCGTGTTTATGGGACAGCTCCCCCGGGGGGAGGGTACTCCCTATTTTGGGATGGTATGTATGACCGTCGTATTTTTTAGGGGTAAAAACTGCCAGTCCGGTATTTTTTAGGGGTTTTTAAAAGAAATCCTGTGTTAAACCAAGAGCCTGGTATTTTTTAGGGTTTTAAAACGTGAAGCTATTGAACTGCTTGCAGTCCCGTGTTTTGGCAAACGTGCGTACTGAACAAGAAGTTCGTTTGTCGGCGAACGTTCTATTATGTGCGCGCCTTTATTAACTACATATCGCGTTCAGTGCAACACGGGGGGACTTAACGCGGACCCGCCAGCTACCCAGGGAAAATTTTTAGATTTTAATTGGTATTTTTTAGGTTAATTTTAGAACCGAGAGGTATTTTTTAGGGTAGAAATTTTTTGTCCTTTGGTATTTTTTAGGGTATTTTGGGGACTTTTCCGACGGTCATCCCTACCCTTTTGACCCCAGTGTACCCCCCTGGGGACAGCTCGTGAGTTTCCACTTATTTAATTCTCCAAACGTCCCCTTCGTGTTTAGAAAAAAGCATATAGACATTGGAAAAGCGTTTTATTGCTTTTATAATATATTTAACAAGCAAACCTGAAACTCGAAGAGGCACGTAGATCATTCTCAAACACTGAACGAAACAGTTTGAACAAACTTTCTACTTCGCTATGATGTTTCGCACCATAAAAAACCAAAGGCAATGACTTGCTGGTATGATGTTTGCCACTGTCAGCAGCAAGTATTCCAGAGTGATCCCGAGACCCCTCTTGAGAGCAACAACACGTAAACAACCCTTTATAGTTGTTGTGTATATAAACTAAATATAGAGAGAGTATTGTTAGTTTTGGTTCCTCAAGCTGTCGTAATTAACTCTTTCCCTCGAGCTCGTAACGAGAATATTTCCCTGTGAGATGGAAATTCTAACATTTGGTTATGAATAAATATTTCATTTAATGTTTTGTGTTTTCAGGCCTATGGTCATTGACTGCGGAATTTGTGTATAAGGGGTTTCCCCAGGAAGCGTTTTTACATTCCGTTTTTCAATGGAAAACGAAAGTGATATCGGACATCAATGACGCCAGTTTATAATTATGGTCTCCTTAAGAAAACAGAAACATTTATACGTTTCATTAAGATTAATGAACCTAATATATCTTTTTGTTCTTAACGAAGAAAGTTTTTTAGCAGACACGTATGCAATAACAAGTTGTACAATGAGTGAAATAATAAAAGGTAAAGATTAACATAATAACAGAGTTACCAAAATAACTTGAGATATATTGTACGTACATGGTAAGACCTCCTTAATTTTTAACTCTACGCTATTGCTAGCTATGTCTAGAATTTCAAAGCAACCGTCAGAGAACTCATTTATACAAACCCGTGATTTTCCCAAACGTTTGTAAACTTTGTTGATCTATATACATTCAGATAAACATAAAAGGGGGCTACAGCAAAAAAGTTATCGTGTTTTAGACTGGAAATCAAACTACATAAATAGAACTGTTCAAGCCTACTTTGCTTCCACAAACACTATTTAAGCTTTGTGGTTTTCTTGTCAAGAAACGTCTGTTCAGGAATAGTGTTCGTATTCGTGACGTCATCAGTTGTTAAATGCTTCAGTGCTGTTATATATCATGCATATTGATGGCTCAACAATGACTCTAAAAGGGGAACCCCCGACTCTAAAAGCAGATGCGAAAACAACACTAAGGCCGTCACGGGAAAAAAATATTCTTTGGTTTATTGCCAAAAAGCAAAAGGACTTCCTTGCCTAAACCCAAAACGTACAAGTTTACATTAACTGCAGTCTCTGAAATTGTATTCAACGATAAATCATGAAAGATTTAATGCGTTCAATTCTGGGAAATCGACTGTGACGGATCAAGCGGATATAACGGAGTTCTTAGAAACTAGGTTTCATTTCCATTATAAGATTTTTAAATACACGTTTGTAGTTTTGCTTCATTCTCTAAAACTAAAAGAGAAAGATAACTAATTCTTCTATGTTTAAAAAGCGTTCCTAATCATGAGTGTGACCGAGTAACATTACATGCGGAAGAAGGGATCGGGAATCCCCTTACAGTAAATGCACGAGTCAGCGATAAATTCCCGGAAACCCAACTATCTGTTTAAATCAAGCAGCATTTTTTAAAGTTTAATTTCTTCCACTGACGCACTGAGAGCAGATCATTCTACCGGTAGGTTGTATAAAGCTTAATATTATCTTTTTGTTAGGAGAATTTATTAAAATACATGTGTTCTTAACAGTTGCACCGGATCGAGTGGAGGTCTATAGTTATTAAGGCGATCATATACCGTTTTACTGAATACCAAATGCAGTCGAACTAAGTGTAGTAAGCTTAGATTTGAAGAACTCGAAATGCTTTGTTTTTGACATGAAAATTTTAATGTCTTCAACAGAAGCAGTGATTGACAAAGTACTGTTGACAAAAAAATGAATGAATGAGTATCAACTTCAATTGTAACAGCAACACCATCCCTATCATTTTATAGGAACAAAGATGTCAGCAACAAGCCAGGCTACGAAATCTGTATTGGTGACGACTGTTGCCAAGTCCAATTATTTTCGCCTTAGTTTTTTACTAGTCTCTGGAGGAACTCGAGTTTTACGACAAATCTTGGATAAGATTCATCCGCCAGCGACTTTAGCAACAGTTCTTGCCAAGCCTGCTGTGGAACTGGAACTAAGAAAACTTCCAAGGGATTTTCAAAATATCTTATACCCAACACCAGGTAAAAAAAAATCACGTGGTTGTGGAATTGTTGAAGTATAGGTTGATCAAACGAAGATCCGCTTTTTCTAAGCAGCCAAAATTCTTATAACCTTCTTAGTTCCGTTTGTAGCGACTGAGTTAAAAATCCACGATTTTCCTACGCGACCAAAGTCAAAAGGTTCAGTGCATGTAGAGCCATTAGTATTAGATTTAATTACCAATGCACATGTACAGTACTTGTGTCAATATCAAATTTTGCCCGATATTGTTAATCAAATTCACATACTTCAAATCAACAACATAAGACTTATGAAAATGAGAAATGGAAGATGAAAAACGTGACAAACTTCTAAAAACATCTCCTCAATGGTATCATAGAAAGTATGGTTTCTTATCAGGAGAATTTAGCAACACACTCTCTTGCGTATTTCGGGGTTTTTTTTGCATGCATGTGTTTAGGTTGAGTTATCAGTAGGATAACTTAGATGCTGATAAACTTGCTCTAGCTGAAAGAGTTTAGAGTACAATCCCGAGTCCTGCTTGTCGAGTTACTATTAATACCATTTTGGAACATATCACAGTTTACTGGGGGAAAAAATTGGCCATGACTTCTGGTCTTCCTGAACCTGGTTGAGTTGAAAACTTGTAACCCTCTCCGGTAAAACAATATATCACAAAAGCAAGAAGCGGTAACCGGTATTTGACTCGATAGTGTCAACTTTGCCACAGGTACTTACGGAAAGTCACAAGATTTTGACATCACGATCCTGTGCCGGTTGTTAAGGTGTGCTTGTGGTCTACCACCCCCAGCAACAGGATGGAGCGACGAACCCCCAGAGACAGATCTTACTCCGTCAGCCGATTTTGTACGATTGAGGACTCGGCGCAACAAGTTTGCACACACCATAGAGATGGAAATTCCAGAGAAAGATTTTGTGGCTGCTTGGGACGACCTCAGAGGAATCCTAACCCGCCTTGCTGGTTATGTAAGTGCTGAAAATGCTACGGAATGGGAGGAGGCCATTGACGAAATGAGGACAGCACCATTAACAGACGAAGAAGAAAGATATGCCGAGGAACTGAAGAAATGGCACATTCAAGACATTGAAATAAAACAACAGCTGTACGGTGTGGAGGAAAACCTTTCGGGTAAAATGGATGAAGTCTTGGTCCGTCAGGAACTCATACTCAATAAGATCGATGAAATGAAAACAACTAAAGAGAGTAAAAAATCGGCAGCGAAAGGTGAATTAGTTCAGTTTTGCTTATATCAACTTTTATTAACTTTGTTTTCTCTAATTAATTCCCTTTTGTACGACATTTTCGCACACTTTTGCAAGAACTACATCAATATCAGTGCACGGTTTGGCTTCTTGACTTTCTAAGAGGAAATCCTTGTTTGCTAACAACTGCACGAAGCTTTTAAAGAGGCTTACCAAATGACAAGTTGCAGAGTGAAGACTAGTAGCTTTGTACCTTCTGTTCATAAATATTTTTTATGATACAGATAAAAAAGAAGAGCAATGATAACCTTTGCAGTTTTGATTAACATGGCTAAGAAAAAAACTCGATAGTTTAGAAAAGAAAGATCTATCCGTAAGCATTTTGTCTACTCAATATTATGAATACAAAACAAAACTACTCTCAACTTTTGTCTAATTATTTTCCTAGTTTTACAATCTCCTCCGGAGAGTCTTGAAGAGCCCGCGCTACGACTACGTGATCTGGAAGTTGATGTAAGTAAATAAAATCTCAATTATCCCCCGTTGTACAGCATACATTTTCCTTGTCAAGTAGCGGATTCGGCTTCCCTCAACTGCCATCCGGTTAGCCCCGTTTGTAAGGTGCCAGTCTGTCGTGCAGGACGCCCGAGATCAATTCCCGGTGCCGGACCTTCACTCAGAGTCCTAATATAACTAAGAAGGTGCTGTCTTTGCTCTAACATTTGCGAACAGTTAGAACTATGGGTCTTTTTTTGACAAGTGCGTTAAACCGACAGACTCTTGGAGTCCTATAATTCGGTTGTATAACCTAATGATTTTCCGACCACCCAAGAGTAGTGAAGACTGTATTATGATAATATTATAACGTGCCGTTGATCTATCTTGCATATGCATGTAAGCGAATTTGGGTTACCTAAAAACTAAGTGGAATAACAGTAACGCTAACACTTAACAACTTGATGTCGCTAGGTGGACTGTCATATTGAAACAGTTTCATCAGCATCGACTGTAGGTACGTGGTTGGAAAAGATCTTAGCTACAAAAAAAAGTTACCGAGATTGCTTGGTCAGTAATCACGAATCGATGTACGGTGTTAGAGCTGGTAGCATGTTTGTTTCTTCAGTATTGAGTATTTTCATAGACACTTTGCCAATCTGATTATCAGGCCCTCTGGGGGAGGGAGGGAGGAAGAGAGAGAGTCGGGGGGGACAGACTTGACGTAGTAAGCTGCATTTTTCGAGAAATAGTGCATTGATACACAAACTGTTTGGTTCTTTAAAAAGTGTCTATGAAACGAATTTTGTTTTTGTTTTCATAATTTGCAGCTTATCATGTCTTAAAAAGGAATTAGAGAGAGAAAAAATACAGTTGTGATTTTTTTGTCTCCGGCAAGTAGGAAGACTTGGGAAGAGATGACGTAGTAAACTGCATTTTTCGAGAAATAGTGCATTGATAAACCCGGTGCGTATGTATTGTTTTTGAAACTAACATCGTTAGGCGCCCCAGCTACGCAATAACTTCCACCTTTCTTCGCTTTCTTCTTTATCTAGTCCGCCATTGCTTTCAGCTTTCATAGTTTACTACTTCATGCCACGCACGGAAAGGAACCAATTTTGAACCGCCAAATACGATTGTCAATTGCAGAAAAAAAAAAACAAAGACAAAGGTCGAACGTAACTCAAACCGAACAATTTTAAGTTTAAAACGTGTTAAATTAACATGGGCTTAAAAAGATTGTGTTTCATAGCCACTTTATTTCAAAGATAAAAAAAACAATTATTTCAAATCAGTTGTCATTTTTTCCAATTAAGGTTCTTCCGAACATGGAGAGCTAGTTCTTCGTGAGTATCAAAAAGAACTTTCTGAGGATGCACTGCAGGGAAAAAACTGTATCATCTGTGCACCGACAGGAAGTGGAAAAACTATTGTGGCATTGCACGTTGCTTGGCAACACTTACTTCAACAGGAAGTCAAATCCTCCGCAGGAGAAAAAGGTTGCTTTCTTTATCTTTTTTACATTAAAACTTAGTTATTTATTAGTATGTTTATCAGATTTACTACCGTTGTACTTTTTCTCCTATTCAAGTAAACCTCAAGGTAAGTAATGCAATTAGACCAAACGTCAGATCGCGACAGTAAAGATCTGCATTCACTCTTGCAACCCTTTTCTACCAGTTCCACCTGTTTATCATCAGATCTGTAACCTGGTTGGCTGCTAAGAGTGCAAGGCAATCTTGTAACGACCGCTAGAATTACAAACTATTATTCTTATTTAGCCACCCATTTGAATTTCACTTTCTTTCTAAAAAATTCGAAACAAAGTCGACAGAACAATATAATAGATAATTTGTTAACCTTATTCTTTAGACCTCGGGCTCGAGCCATTCTTTGCATAGTCCGTACGCTAAGCCCTCGTTCGGAGATTCTTCAAAGAAAAGATATCGTTATCGGTTTTAAATTTAACAACTATCGCCCGCATAATAGTGGATATATACCGATGTTTTAGTATTTACCAAAACTTTGGTAAAAGACGTTTTTAATTTGCGTGCATATCAGTTTTACTTACATTCTTCGCAGATTTTTAAGATCACTCGAAAGAATTTTCAGCTAAGTCCGAAAGAAAATACCTTGTTCTAACCATTAATAACCAACAAGTTAAACTTTGATGCCTACTAGTATTTCCTCGTATGTAAATGAGGGGAAACGCAACGTCTTTTTGACTACCGTCTCAAAATTTAAAGATATAGTCTTGAACATCACGTGTTATGGGAGACAATCAAAGCTCGCAGAAGCCTCCAAGTTTGATTGTTAGTGGGTGGTTACACTGATAGCCGGTCCACAATTTTTATTGTCAGGCCTATATAGCGTGATACAAAAAGCAAAAAGAAAATTTATCCCATAAAAGTTTAAGACGGTCCATTTTTAACATCATTTGAACACCATTATTTATTCTTTGTTTCTAACAAAATGGTTTTGTGTTTACATATAGGTGTACATACAAGAAATGATCCTGCTTTTACTTTTGAATTTTATTTTCAACAGATTACAGGAAGAAAAAAAACAAAGTCCTGTTCGTTGTTGACAGAATTTACCTAACAGCCCAACAACAGAAGCAATTTCAAACTTATCTGCCAAAGCAGTACAGCGTGGCGAAGATGTCGAGCGATGTCGACGATACACTTGAAAATCTTCTTGACTGTAACGATGTGGTAGTTGCAACTGCCCAGATAGTAGCCGACTGTTTGAAGAAAGGTAGAATAAAGTTGACCGAGGTATCTCTACTGATTTTTGACGAGTGCCATCACACGTACAAAGATCACCCCTACAATCAAATCATGAGACAATATCTTAAAGTCAAACTGCAACCCAGCGCGTCAGGTGATGTAAAGCCCTCGCTGCTTCCTCAGGTATCCTGCCTTTCTTAATAACTTTTTTAAATACGTGTTCCCCGCTAGTTCCTACTTCGTTAACTATTTAACAATTAGAATACAATGTCGCAATGTCTATCAACTGCCGATAGGAATTAAGAGCAGCATCCCGACTGTATAGTAGAAATCTCTCGATGGAAAACATTGAATGTTCAATAATTTTTAGTGAATAAAGTTGCACTGTTTTCTTTTATTATGGCGTAACGTTGATGATAAACATTTTTTGCATGCAGGTGAGCTCGGCAGCTCTGTCGAACGAATTAATTCAAGCTAATGCTTAAAATGTGTCCTTTTCGCTGCCCTCGTTTTATCTGGGGCCTTTTTTTATCAACTAGAAGCTTAGAATGGTCTTCAAAAATGACTGAAAATCGGGAAGAGTAGACGCATTTTTGGATCTCACAGGCGCTATTTATCACCTGTTAGTATAAATCCAGTCACAAACTATCACAAATGCTGCAATTTGATTGCTTCCCTACACATCATCTATCAGGAGATAGATATAGCGTCTGGCAAGTCCAACATGGCGACTACAATAACAGCTCTGGGTTTCAGTCCTTTCTGCAGACGAACCTTTTAATAGCAATCGAATGTGTTGAAGTCACGTGTACGATTCCCAGACGTGAACTCAGAGTTTTTTAGCGCGATTAGAAGAAACCATACTGTAAAACAATTTACTGTTTAACAATGTTCTATAATTCCTATTATTGTTAATAACTCCTTTGCTTACGAAACAAATTTGTTCTAGCTGTTCATGTGTTAGATGAGGATTTGGTAGACTTTTATTGAATGCAGGACAGTACAATTACAACAATATAGCAAATTTAATGACACCCGTTGAGTCTCACTGTTGCTTGAACCTCCCTTGAATGGGAGAAGAGCCTGAACTAATTGATAAAACGTTATTACAGTACTAAACGGCAATAAAGGGTAACTCGGTTTGATATTTGTAACCGACTTTGTACGCAGGTGGTTGGTCTGAGTGCGTCTCTCGGTGTTGGTGATTCACGTAGTGAGGCAACTGCAGCAGAGCACATTATCCACATTTGCTCCACGATGGACGCGCAAAAACTCTCCACTGTAGAACACAACAAGGAAGAACTGAAGATGTATACTAGTGTTCCAGAAGTTTCACTTCGCAGCGTCCCAAAACTGGAAAACAGTATATTTGAAAACGCGGTGAACTCCGTAATGTTCGAGATTGAACAACTTGTAATAAAGTACAACGTCCCGGACGTTAGAACAAGAGAGCGGGCTGAGCAGCCTTACAGGAACTGGGTCGAGGAGGCTTGTGCATTTGCATCCGGTAACCGGATCTTAATGACGTATTTGTACCATCTTCGTGAGTACCATATAGCTTTGAACATCGCAGATGTGTCGCGGATGAAAGATGCTCAAAACTACCTTGAAAGGTATTTCCAAGGCCTTGATAGAAGCCGGTTCACGAAAAACGACCAGTTTGTAATGAAATTGTTTGAAGATATGCAAGAGAAGATTAAAAATTACGTGGAAAGAAACGGCGAGCCATTGAACCCTAAATTAAACAAGATTAAAGAACTAATACAACATTACCACGCCGAAGACAGCAAATCCAGAGGGATCTTGTTTACAAAAACAAGAGAATCGACTGTGGCTCTAGAATCATGGGTTAAAGAAACAGACGAGTTGAAAGGATTAATAAACTCGGCACGAGTTACTGGTACAGGTAAGCTTGAGGCAAGCAGTTGCAGTTTACCGGCAAATTAGCTCGTGATTGATTAACATAGATGAATCGTCTGAAGTATTTCAATGCTAAAAGTGTTTAAAACTTTACTGTACACAGCAGTTTTTCTTTACGGAAAAAATGTTTCTTTTTGAAATATTTCATTAAAAGAAACTATATAGAACTAACAGTTGTTGCAGAACTAGTCAGCGATGTCTTACACTATATTGACGGTAACATGTTTTAAGGCAACGCTTTTTCTCTGTAAGGGACAGTACTATGGACTAGAAGCTAAGCTTAACTGTTGCCTTCAATCTGTTGCTAGCTGCCCAGACTGCCGCTGAACAACAAAAATCCATCCAAGACTTTGACAAGGGGGATGTCAATCTTCTAATTGCCACTACAGTTGCTGAAGAGGGTCTTGATATACCAGAGTGCAATTACGTCATCCGTCTCGATATGCCTGGAAACGAAATTTCCGTTGCGCAGGCGCGAGGAAGAGTACGTGCCCAACAGGGAAAATATGACGTCGTTAGTGGAACGGCATCCGGGTTTGTTGAAAAGGAGAGACTCAACTTGCTGAAGGGAGTCCTTATGCTGAAAGCCATGGAGTACGTCAAGGGAATGGATGAAAATCTGTTCTTAGGAAAGGTCAGAATAAAGGGCTATGCAATGGAACAAATAATAATAACAATAAAAATAATAATACAAAAATTTATCAACTTTAAGCTCAATGATCTGATTTTACGTTACAATACATTTGGTTTCCGTACTTTGATTCAATGAAAGTGCTTAACGTTCTTTAATCAATATTTTACAAGAAGCTGACAGAGAACAAGTGTGTTATTTTGTTTTTCAGGTGAATGCAAACCAGCTCAGCGAAATCCAACAATGTGCTCTTAAACAGAAGAAACTAGAACTGACTCGCTCACAGTTTCAACCTGAGGACGTAACTTTATACTGCAGGAAATGTGGCGCTCTCGCTTGCCAGGCACGTGACTTTCGGGTGCTGAATAACATTTATTATGTTGTTGTCACGAAGGAAATTAAAATAAGATTGCAGTAAAGCCTGGCGAGAATCCTCGGAAAAAGGATAAAGTGTATTGTGCTAAATGCGGCGAGGATTGGGGCGTCATGTTTACTGCAGGCGTGGTCACACTTCCTTCTTTGAAAATTAAAAGTTTTGTCTTGAGAATGAGCGATGGAAGTACACGGACTGTCAAACAATGGTCTAAAACTCCATTTGAGGTAGCTACAACAGATCTCTTTCAATTCATATAGTTGGATTTTGGTCTTTATAAGTGATTATTTGACCAATTTGTAAACCGGCGTATCTATTTGTACTGATAAATTTGGAAACCTTACAAATTTTTTGTAACAGTGACATGTGAAAAGGTACAAGCGATCCTTTCCAATTCAATCTTGGTCCAAAAACCTAAGTTTCTCGTCTAAATAAGGTGGTGTTTTTTAGAATAAGTCTTCAGAGTCAAGAATGGAGATCTGATTTTTTTAGGGTTTGTGAGGTAACTGACCCCACAATGCTTTAAATCTCAGTCCCAAGCCAACACTCATGGGGGAACCGTGATCAAATGTTACTTGAAATGGCTAAGCTATAATAAGTTCATAATGGTTTTGCACTCTACACGGCAAGCTGCTCTGGGTCTTTTTCGATATGAAAAAGAAACAGAAAACAAACTTGAGATGTTCCCGCTGCAGAGAGCCCCGGCCCTTTTTCGTCATAATCCGCGCAGTCAGGAGATCCGGACCGAGACGTTGATGGACGTTCGTCCAGAAACCCATTTCACTAAAAGTTTGATCCTGCAAACGGAAGAAATAAACCGATGTGGCATCAATATTATTAAAGGCAATGAAAACTTCTTCTTGTATTCGTCTGTTTTAAGTGACTGAGAAAGTGCCTTGACGGGCATCATCCATTACTAGTACCCAGGCTGTTATTAACGTGTCCATGGTCGAGATTTTGACTTGGTTATGATATTTTTTTCCTAAGCAACTTTTCTCAAGCCATATTATAGATTTTAGTCAAACCTTATAGAGTGCAAGGCTATTAATAAGATTCTTAAAATTGAAGTTCAATTGCAAAAGCCAATTTCAGTCGACCTTCCGAAAACTGTTTTCGTAACTTCCAGTCCGGCCATAAAAGTGTCATTTTAGAGCTGAGAATTAAAGCTGCAATGGTTCGAGTCCAACAATAGCTTGTTGTTCATGATTTTGATCAATTTTTTTTGGTTTAGTTACTATTAGATTTTAAGGTTATTCACAGGAGCGAGCTATACTGAAAAAATTGTTTAAAAAAATGCTCGAAAATACATAATAAATGGGTATCGTTTCCAAAGGCAAAACACTGGACTACTTACATTTTATTATGACAAAACAAATAACGTAAACAGCTTTTTAAAATGAGTCAGGACTCAGCCACACCCAGGCTCTATACCACACTAGTAAAATCAACTTGCATACTCTCACGAATGCTGCAATCTCATTTGCTTAACCTACTCACTGTCAATTGAGCCATAGACAACGAGAAGCGAGACTGCTGCGGTGTATTTAAACAAAAAACTGCTGGCAGATTCTTTAGACACTCGTTTCCATCAAGTTAAAGGGAAAGGATTCGAAGATGCATATGGTTTATTAGTTTGTTTCTACTAAACAATTAGACTATCCTTGTCTTTGTCTACGAATCAAATAGTCAACTTGTCGCTTTGCGCCTCTATAAAACTCCACCTCGTGTTTTAGAGCGTGCGTGTGCTACTTTAAGCTGATTGGATCTGGCCTTACATTGGTTACCGAACCTACTAAAAACTTGTTTGATACTTTGTCGATATGTCGGACAGAACATGAAATAGATCACAGGATTTATGATAAACTGAATAAAAAACAGCGGATAAAGAACTTCAAAAACTTTCGAAAAACTATATTCAACTTGGACTGAATTTTGAGTATAATGAAAAGAACCACTTATCATTACAGATGTGACGATCACAGTTAAAAACATTTTTGTTAAGCGTACATTTTGTTGTTTTCTTCTTCTTTCTTGTACGTGATTTCTCGAGTTTCCGGGAATTTTCTGTCTTGCAAGCCTGACCAGAATGTAAGGGTATAATACCAACATCAAAAGAGCTGGCAGATCGTGGTTCGCAACAAACAAAGTGAAATCCCAAATAAACCTCTGTTTAGGAGTTACTGCTAACAAACAATCTTTATATTTTGACGAATAAACCCGGTAGTAAAATTGCGGGGAGGACGTTGCGATGGGGATGAGCCACATACATAGAAGTAGAAAGTTACGAGTTATGACCCTTTGAACTCTGGCCTTCAGAGGGAATACAACTGCATAGAATCTGTTAACAGTGATAACTGCAAGGCTCAGTGTTGATACACCAATAGAAGTGTTGAGAAAAAAGCCAAATATCTTACACAGTGAGTTACCGAAAATGTACCCCGGGGCACCGTGGTATATGTAGTAAATGTACGATAGGTTCAGAGTAGGCGCTGAAAAATCTGATATTGCCATGTTGACTATAAAGACGTCTGTAACTGAACGGAGTGTCTTCGTCCTATAAACCATCAAGACGATTACACCATTCCCAATAAAAGATGCGAAACTTAACAGAGCAGTCAAATAAAGCTGGTAACTGTAAAACACGGCCCTGGTTGCCAAGCATGGCCCTACAGTTGTGTTCTTTTCTGTACTCGAGTTTATCATCGCCGCCTTTTGAGTAAACCCGGCTCTTTGCCAAGTTGTGAACTGATCTGGACTTTGTAGATTCCGTGGAACTGACAGCCCTGGACGAGAACGGCAAAGAAAAAAAGATTATACAGACATTTGTGTTCGTAAATCAAAACTGCTGTGTGTAGTAAAGATTTAAAAATTTTTATTATTGAAATCTTTCAAACGATTCATCTATGTTAACCAATCACGCGCTAATTTGCCGATATATTATGCCCTTATAAGTTTTAAATTTAGCACTTCATAAGTAGTGGACGAATAAATTTGCCCAGATCAGTCAAGTGAGCCGTTGTATTAACTATTGGATTTTAATTACATAACCTGGTCACGTTTAACTTGCTAAACGGCTCCAATTTATAGCAGTCTAGGTTCATACCGAAACAGTTTATGTCAGTCTTGATTAATATAGGCAATGTCACGACTTCGAGTTCAAGTTGGTAATAAAATGCACAAAAACATTTTTCCAAAAACTATCAAAACTTTTAAAACAGAGATGAGTGCAAATTATTTCCAAATTGAAAGAGAAAATTCGTGTGATTACCTATACTAATCAAGACTGACAAAATTACAGGGAATGAAGGTATGAAAGAGTTTCTTGTCAGTATAAAAGGAAACAGCATCGAAATATTGAGGCAATTGAGGAGAATGGACCCCAGTCCATAAAAAGGATGATCGACTTGAAAAAGAAAATTACAGACCTGTGACTGTTCAAGTTG
>JAOBAT010074855.1:0-20870 GCA_026413305.1 Hydrozoanthus tunicans | reverse complement strand
TTCGATCACTTCAGTGATCCAACGCATACCAGCGGAATTGTTGTACCGTGGCTATTCATTTTTTGAAAATTTGATATTCATACTGCGTGCTTCGGTTAATAGAGGATGCTAATTGGGGTACCAGATTGTCAGTTAACTGTTAACCCCATCAGCACCCTCTTAACCCTTTCAGCCCTACGGCATTTGTCGACATCTAAAATCTCCTTACAGTGACACTTTGTGAACAAAATAAGATTAAACCTCCCAGCATATTGAAGAGAAAAGAAGAATGAGGAAATTTTCTGTTTATCGTTTTCGAAGTGGTAAGAACTCCAAATTGAGCTTTTCACGTCGTAGTTTGAAGACGACGGTTTTCAGTGTATTTAATCTTGCTTTTCCAGTGCTTTGCCTCCTCTCAAGAAACCAACACAGCCGTTAAGAGTCGAGAACAGCACAGCAACCGGGAGGAGAATGACGGCTTTGTTGGTTTGGATGCTATCATCCGTATTTGCATACACCAGAGTTAGAATCATAAACATGATGTTCATCTGCCAAAAGAAAAATCAAACATTCTACTGTCGGGTCCTTGTACTAGGTATAAGCCCATTAAAGTTCCAAACTTAACCGCACATCAACAATGTTAGAAGCCAAACACACTACCTGTAGCCTGTTCGCAGGCTGTTAGCCGGGTGTTGTTTTGTTTTTCAGCGCGGAAAACTCACAAGGCACGGGTTTGTCGCAATCTTGGATTTCGTTGTCGAGCGGCAGTGGGTGCGGCGAGCAGAAACATAAAAAGGGGGCGGGCGGTTCACTCGAGCACAATCGAAATTAAAGATGGCGGCAGTGCCTTACCTTGTGAGTTCTATTTTGTCATCGCTGCATCCACGGATCCCGTAGTTAGTGTTATGACTCGTAGAATTCCATTCAAACTTCAACTTACAGGAAAGTCGTTTAAATTTCAATTTTCCGCGCTAACAAAACACCCAGCCGCATTTCATTCAAGACGGCTAACACTAACTCTCAATACTCGAATACTTATCATTACGAGTCTGTAACCATGGTTATTTTTTGGAAACGAAATTGTAATGAAATGACAACACAAAGTGCATGCCGACTCCGAAGTAATTCATTTTTCCTGTCTACTCTTTATGCGCTATACTTCTAATTTGGTGGCTTGGGTACTAATACTTGGTCTTTAGCTTAATCAAGACGGCAAAAACAGTCCCTGTTCCCTTGTCTAGAAGAAAAATTGCAACCACGTGTTCTAATCATTCAACAGAAAGATCCAGTCATACGAGGGTACCAAACAATATTTTATTCCTTTTAAATAAACGTTTTATTCCTTATCCTTCATTCTCATTATATTCTTTGTGAGACGACGTAAATTTTAACTTTAAGTATTAGGTACCAGGTGCTGCCTATGAGGTCGAGAACTCCTTGCTTGGGCTTTAACAGTGACGATGACAATAGCGATGCAATGACGTTGACAATAGCGATGCAATGTAGTTGACAACAGTGGTGCAATGACGTTGACAATGACCATGAAATGTAATTGACAATTACGTTGACACTGAATAGCGATGCAATGAAGTTGACAATGACGTTTTCAATGACGATGCATTGACAATAACGTTGACAATAGCGATGCAATGAAGTTGACAATGACGATGCAATGTAGCTGACAATGACTTTGTCAATGACGATGCATTAACAATGACGTTGAAAATAGCGATGCAATGTAGTTGACAATGACGTTTTCAATGACGATGCATTGACAATGATGTGACAATAGCGATGCAATGTAGTTGACAATGACGATGAGAATGATAATGACGATAGCAAAGACGATGACAATGACAATGCAATGACGTAGTCAATGATGATGAAAATGACGATGACAATGACGTTGTTTGCGATGATGATGAAAATGACAATTACGATGGCAATAACAATGAAGTCGGCGATGACAATGGCGATAGAAATTACGGTTACAATGATGATAGCAATGGCGATAGTAATCACAATAGCAATGACAGCTACATTAATAATGGCGATGAAAATGACGTTGGAGATGGCGATGACAATGACGACTGAGATGACCACAACTATAAAAACAACAGCAATGACCACACCATTGCTACTTTTATATTGCAATTCGCCTTATACTCCTAAATCCCTTTTAAACGAATGTTAACTTACCGAGATGCGACCGGCAAGAAGCAACCGCTTGTTTCGTTGAAGTTCAAACGAGTTTGACAAAGTTAACATCAGCGACTGACCGAGTAGAAAAAAGCCCATTGATCTACACAGATGAGCGTCAAACGCTGTTGGCTGAAAGAGGCAAAATACTATAATTTATTTTTAAAGTTTTAATTTAGCTTTAGAAACCAATTCGGCTCAAGAAACACTACGAAACAGGGCATTGGCAGTTACTGTATAACACGAAGTGTTCCTTTTCCAAAAGCTGGAAAACCAGGAATTTTAAAAGAAGTTGGTGCATGCGGTCGCTACATAAGAAAAACAACTGAACCTCACCCACCTGACTTTTGGTTCATATAGTTATTGCATTGACTGTAGCAAAAGATTGAAGGAAAAATTTGTCGAGAGGCATCGTGTTTCCCCTTGAAATTCCAACACAAACGTCAGCCTTTTTACTAGCTAGCTGCATGCAGAGCGTCGTGTCAAAATCAAGTATCACGACCAGTAAAACTTGTTCTTATCACGTGGTCAAACGAGTCTGTCAAAGCATTCGATTCATACCAGTTGGAAGACGAAAAATGTAAAAGTCTCTCATTTTAGATACATACAACGCATGCACGTCACATGCTGCTGACCGTTCACCAGATTAGTGTTGCGTGCAGTAGTTGGTTTTATAGATTATCATTTGGTCATAATCAACTAATGAAGAGGGAATCATGCAAAACTTATGTTTTCCATTAACATTGCCGATATACAACAATCTTCGTCCCTAAACCTTTTTATTCAAGTAAGCAAGTAAAATGAAATAAGGTAGCTGAAACTTATTTTCTGCTCTCAAGAATATGTCAAAGTTGCAGTAGCAAAACGATGCTGGCAATCGTTCTATTGATTATATTTCTCAATATACAGCTAGTAAATTGTAATCAATACATGAAGTGTATTTTTTTTATTAGGAACACATGGCGGTTCGCTAAACCAACGCAATTCATATGTTCTTATTCCATATAGTTTCAGCTTTGAATACTCGTGAAACGAAGCAATGACACAGGAAGGCCGGAAGAGGGAGGCTATGGCGGTAGAGATTGCATTGCTGGCTTGCCTTAACCCTTTCCAACCACGGCAGGCTCATCAACATCTGTTGCACTTTTGAAATTATCAGTTACTGGGCTCACTTAGTGGGTGGCTCCCCCTAAGTTGTTCTACAATTGGTACAGGATTTAATGGAGCTAAATTCAACTGTGGAATTGCACACAATTTGGGGATCCTGCTGATGAACAGTAGCTATTTTGTATTCTATTATCATCTTTAAATTTCAGCAGCATGTACAGTTTATGTCTGTAATTGTTTAAATCTAACTTCTCCTTGCATAATTCATACAAAATCAGAAGTTTGCTACCGAAAAAATGTGAACTGGTCAAGTACAAAACAAAGCTCATAAAATAGTGATACAAAAAGTATGGGCTTTATAGGTGGCAAATATAATACTGAAAACTTTATTTGTTTACTAAACATTTACCTTCATCTACCTTTTTATGACGTAATTTGGGTATGTTTATCACTTATTCTATTTCAATTGAGGTGGATAGTGGCAGAATATCTACTGAGCGCCAAAGGCGCGAGGTAAATGTTCATTAAGCCTCTATCCACCGAAATGGAAGTAGAATAAAGGTTTTAGTATATACCAGCGAGGCAACAAACTAATAAAAAGATTTTTTAGAAAAAACAAAACACTTTTATCACTTGAGTCATTGAGCGTGGCGACAAGACTCACGCGTGAGCAGCCTAACAGACAACAAACGTGTTTTGACAGTTTGTCAGCTACAAAAAGTCGTAAGTGGCATAAAACAGACATTTTTTAAGCTGTTTTAATGATCCTGTACTTTCAAAGCAAGCTTTTTCAATGTTGTGATCCGAAACTCTCTTGAAGCGACTTCTTCCGTCCGCCATTTTCGGTCTCATTATCTACTGTTTCGGAGGTAAATATTGTCTCACATCTACTATTTCTTAACCAATCAAATCGCGCGTAGCCGAGCTGGTATATACTAAAATAGGTTGTTTCGTACCTCGTGGTTCAACATGGAAGTAATATCCTTGGCCATTATAGACGGAAATGCCAACCATGCAACTGCAGTAAGAAAAGCTAATAAGGCTTCCATACAAAGATGGCTGTTGATTGCCTGATATTCTCCGTGTCCCACCCTTACTCCAGGTTTTTCCCATATGCTGACGAAAGCGTGATATCCACTTCCCCAGGCCCACAGGAAAAAGGGAATCATACACTTTCCACGAAGCTAAACATTCAAAATGACATCAATCAAGAACATTTTTTCATAGAATTAAAAACTTCTGCCGTGTTAGGCATCCAATAACCTGACACGAAGCTGTCAATTAGTCTGATGTTACGACATAGCACCTTTTCTAAATTATTTTGACAGCCAGAGGCGAAAACTAGTCATATCGCATTGATTTGTGCAAATGCTCAACGAGACCCTCTGTTTTAATACTAGTGCTTGGAAAATAATTTCGGCATGAAATTATTTTTGTCCATACTTGATTCCTGGCGTGGAGACAGCTCAGCGAGATTGGACTAGGATCTATGTAAAGCACTATTAAAAGGGGATTATTTTATTTAAACATATGGTACAAAATTGGTACTACTTTACAACTTTAGTCCTTGCATAATATTGGACTAAGGAAAACAACAGTTGATTTAGTTGAAAGCCGGAATAACCGGAGAAAAACTTTCGGAGTAAGACTGAGTATGACAAAAGAAGCGATCGTGGGTCGCAACAAGAGAAGGCACTTTCCACTCGTGCAACCTGACTCCTAGAACAATGTGATGATAAGTCGTCGAAAGATAAATTTTAACAGAGATCTCTCAAAGAAAATTCATAATATGAAAATTTAATTCTTTCTTATCTAAATATGTGCACACCAAAAGCACCATTAGTAGTAGTAGTAGTAGTAGTAGTAGTAGTAGTAGTAGTAGTAGTAGTAGTAGTAGTAGTAGTAGTAGTAGTAGTAACAGTATATTTCTTTCATTATTCACCTTTTGCAAGTAAACTTGCCAATTTGCAACCAAAAGATGTAGACTGAGTAATATTTTAAAGATTGATACATCAAGTTACTTGCCTAAAGTGTAAAATTAAAGACTATATATTTTTACATTTAATTTGTAACCGCCATCAGCTGAGGGCAGAGAAAGCCCTAAGCCCCAGGCCTCCTCATTCTCCATACCTCTCCTGCACTAGCAGGTACTTCATGGTGTAGTTTGATGGTGGAACCAAACGACGGCAGCATTCCCTGAAAACAGATGAAGGAGAACAAGCTATGTGGTTTACCTTTTTCTATGTATGAATTCAGAAAATTTAATACTTACAACAAGGTAGGTAGATAGGTAAACTTTTATGTTAATTCACGGTTGAGTTACATTTATAGATCACTTAAAAAGAATCCTATATTCGGTGTGAGGTCAACTAGTGCCAGTTTGATTTCTAATGTGTTGCTCTTTCAAAGAGTTATGGTGTCTTTCCTCTATAGCTTGTTCTATCTGTGGTCTTTATCAAAAAATAATTTTGATCTTTAAATTTTTTGTTGCGAAAAAATTGTAACATGGCTGTAATTTTTTCCTCTTCTGTTTAGGCCACTTAAAAAATATTGCGATTCATCGACAAATTTTTCAAAATATTCGAATTCAGTGATTTTGGCCTTTTTTTTGTTTGTTTGTTTGTTTGGGTTTAATACTCTTTTGTTGGTTTGGGAGTAAATACACCACGTACTAACTACCACACAAAGTTTGACTATTATGGTCCATTTTATTATTATTAATCTATTACTCGCGTATATTTTTACTGTAGTTTTTGACAAGCATGTTTGTTCTTCATCTCTTACATGCACCGGCGTGTGGAAAGGGATTCAATTGTCGTAAAATACTGCCAACCAATTTCTCGATATTTCCTCACATATTTCTTTTATTTAAAAAATTAAGAAAAAAACTAAATGGTCTTGAAAAAATAACTGCGTGTACTGATGAATAAATCGGGATACTTTCGGGATACTTTCTGTTTGCAACTTGCAGCTATAATTTTATTCAATTTAATCACTCAATAAAGAAGTAGAACATATCGCCGGAAGGTGTTCATTGCAGGCAGGAAGATGTGTTATGCTCTTACCACAAACTGTGAGAGCATGGCAGCAACAAAGAAACTTCTGTCGTTTGATCTGAGGCCTTGGAGAAGCATTGTCCCGTTCAGCAGGCGGCTTAATCCAAATACTCTTATCAGTCGGACAACGGTAAGATCGATAAAATCATCTTTGAACTATAAATTCATACAATAAGAAAAACCGAAAAGTTTTATTGAACAAATGTGAATAGTTGCGATGTTCAGCTATTTTCAACTAGAAGAAAACGAATTATCACGTAAATGTGAAAACATTCTATGTTACATTCAAACTTAAGACTGAAGTGAATTTATGCACATGAAATGAGTTACTTACTTCGACTTGAAGCATCCTGCGCGGTGTCAAAATCCAGGCAAGACCAAACACGAAAGAGGACAATCCAGAAACCAAAAGCCACCCTCTCTTTCCCAAACAACACAACAGAACCATCCCCCCAACCAAAAGGCAGTAATCTGTACTGTTTAGTGGCAACCTTGCTATTAAAGAACGTATGTCTAACATTTTGGTTTTTAAAGAAACACACCACGCGAGCAAGTATAAGAGATTGATGTTTATAGAACCACTAAATACTTTTTTGAAACTTGATTCTTTTCTAATAGTGGGCGGTCGACTGCCAATGATCATGAATCAGTCAGCAATGCATTCATTTGTTAAATTTTACATAATGAGAACACATACACCAGGCAGAATATGTTTCCCTTCTTTAAAATTAATGACCAATGGGGAAAAGCATTGTTTAAAAAGAATTGTTCCCGCCTTTATTATACTCTCGGTAAGACAAAGAGACGAAATGAATCTTTAACGAGCTCATCAGGGAAACGCGGAGAAAGGGAGATCCATTAGTAATTGCGTTTAAGAAAAGATGTCAGATTTATATATACGATGAACTGAACAAAACAGTTCTGTTGTACGTAATATATTCTCTCAACCTTCAATTTCGTCCTATCAGTAAGTGCCAGCATGTACACATATTATTCGTCCGTCTCCCATTTTATGGTGTTTCTAAACACTAAGATATCTATAATGTCAATCAAGTTTCTTCAGACCCGACGCACTGTTTGTCGTCTAACATATCGTTTCGTTTTCCAGTTAGCATATTTTTTCATAATCTGACCGTCTATTTTCCTTCCGCTATAAAATCTAAGTGGAAAAGGCGAAGGCTGTTGGCCAAAAAATACAATTAAAAGTGATTGTAGAGTAAGTTTGATAGCTAGCTGAAGTTACAGGAAACTAAACTCGGGCGCCTTTCTAATGCTCACGGAGTGGTTTGGTTCTATGTATTAAATATTGTATACTGTACCACAAGATTTGGACTCAGTACAACATCTCAGATAGACCCTTTTTTTCCAATTAAACTGAAGTTAGAGATGCGTTCTCCCGGACAAACAGTTTTTGAGATCTTAAACGACTCACCACTTTAATTTATTTTGTCAAAAAATTAAAGCATCTTAAAGTGATATTTAAATATGTTCAATGGACGTGTTCACTAGGCGTAATACTCCTTCTATTATCATTAACATCGTTGTAATTATTATTATTATTAGTTTTATAAATATATCTATTATTATTATTATTATTATTATTATTATTCTCATCATTATCATTGTCATCATCATTATTTTGTTTTTAAGGCCTAATGTATTTTGAACACGCCCGCAGCGAGTTTGGTTTGTATATGCTGTTGTTTCATCCTCTCCATTAATTACTGCTTGCTGCCTTTTATTGTAATAGCGTGACAATCAGTTAATTATTTCTTTATAGTGTTAGCACAAAGGGAGTCAAATTACTTTTCTATTACACAATGTATGTTTTGCTTTTCCTCGTTCAGATAAACCAACACAAGCCACGTGTCGCCTTCATTGGCCGATGATCTCTCTCATTCGTCTCGCTAAAGGATGTGCTTTTATGAAACTTTTATGTTTACGCGCCTTGATGTCTTGTGGCTTCATCGAATGCTATTTTGTCACCATATATGTAGCCATGACTAATTCCATAATGGTTCTAGCTTGTCATACTTATCGTAGGTGCTAATGGCTTGCAGTGCCAGCAAATAAATCCTGATAAATTGTTGACTTTTTAATTTAGCGAATTTGTCCTGTTTCCGGTCGTTTTTTGCTAACTCAATGCTGATGAGCTTTAGTTCGAGTTAGCACTTTTCCCTTCATTTTCTTTTTGCGAGGAAATAATCCGGTTAAACTAGGTTAAGAGGCTTTCTTGACCTTACAGCTCAATGATATGACACATTTTTTCACCTTTTGCCAGCTTATCTTATTTTGAATCTCATCCACATATCTGACTTGAATCAGTTTCTAAATTTAAATAAAAACACTTACTGACTGCAGTTGCCGGTGCAATTGCGTCTGATTTTTCATCTCTCCAAGCACGAGATATTTTCAGTCCAGAGAAGGCGGCGGGCATCACTCCATGTGTCTATCAGTATTTGACCTGAGGGGGGTTCAATACGACTTCTCGGTATTCGGGCGTGATATAATATATGCTTGAAAGAGGCAGTCTTCAACACCTTGTGCTTTTAGCAAATTAATTTGGTTTGAGGTGGGGGTTTGGTCTTGCGGGCGCCAAGATACGAACTAATCCTGTTCGCAGCATCCTGGCAAGTTTTCGTTTCGCTCGCTCCAAGCCCGCACTGTGACGTATCATTCGATCGCCACATGCTGACAAACACTACCGAGAAAGCCTCAGTTTTTTTAATTCATTCCTCGTAGTCGTTTTTATCTTGGTCGTTGGAGTTGGAAGTTAATCGTCAATGTGTCTGAATTGAAGAGAGACAAAGTTTTGCAATGAATAGAAAATTGTATTTGTGTGCGGTGGCCTTTGTTCTGTTATTAACGTGCCTGACACTGTGGAAGGAGTTTGGCCGAAGATATGAATACATCGGATCGTTTCGCCAGGATGGGTTAGGTAAGTTATCTTTATGATTCCATTTAACCGTCGCTCCAACTAACACGGCACATTGGTGGCCGTTTTGTCTGTTGTCTGTTCAGGTTTTATGTTGACATGACGGTAACGTTTCGATTTGTTGATCAATATGAGCAAATCGTCTCAAGTTTCAAACTAGAGCAACCATAATACAAGCGTCATAATATGTGTTACGGGTTATGTGGAATTTGTAAGATTCGGTTGTAGTTATTCTGTTTATCTAACTGATAAGGTTTAACAGCAAAATCGAACTGTGCAATACTTAAACTTTTATACGAGATCTCAAGAGACGCACTAGTTTATCACGCTGTTCATATGATATCGTGTAATTTATGCATTTTGTTTCACTTGCAAAGTACAAACCAGCATCTTTAGTCTTCCTTCGTAAGTATCTGCTTTGCAAAGTGTTTATTTTTTCATTCTTTAAGGTCGTTAGATCCGATTTTTATACATTATTTTGAATTAAAACAATCGTAGTGCTTGGAATTGAACTCGTATAGTTATGTCGCTCAATTTGAGCCACGAGTCTATGATGTTTGCCTCCTTAATTGACTCAATTAAACAATTCAGTCAGAGGAACAGTATAAATAGAGAAACAGCCACTGTTTATTTCATTTGGGACACTAAACAATTGCGTGCTAGATTTAAAAAAATCGAGCAACGATTACTTACAACTGTGAAAGAAATTTGAGACCAATATTAATCGACTTATGCCAGGTTGAAGGTCATCCGATGTAATCACACAGCACAGAAATACGTTTCCTGCCGTAACTCTGTTGCACACTCGATATTGTTTCGTTATTGTCATACAACGTTTAGTAAAGAATAGTTGTCAGTTTTCTTAAGTGCTTAATTTCAAATTGAGCTGGTAAACTTTTCATTTCGGTGACTATATTGTCAAATGAGTCTTCTAACTCGAGCACCTGCAAGATAGTTATTTATATGCAGTTTTTGTCGAGAGTCAGTCTGTCAGTCTTCGATCAGTTGCAAAGGAAGTGAGAACGATCTTTCATACAAACTCAATGCAATATTGGTTACAAACTGAAAAGCGACGGCTGAAAGTCTACTTCATTTCTGAAACAAAGAGAAACTTTCATTTTCTCCGCCAGGATCGATCCTTCGACCCATGTTTTGAAAGCATCCGGCACTTTTTTTGCTATCAGGCCAACCACCATTACTGGCGCTCCGACCAACAAACACTCCGGCAGTAGATCTGTTTGATTATCAATACAATGCTGTTTGAAATATTTATGCGTTTCATTTCCTTTCGCTGTGACTTGAAGCTCACAATTTTGCTTGTTATTTTGTTAACTGTTCACTACTGTGGCCAGAATGACGCGAATATTTTTTTCAAAAACGTGATTAGGGAACCCTTCACAATGAGAATGGGCGAGGTTTGGGTGGAAAGATAGGACTTAAAATTGTATTTTCAACCCCTACAGTTGTCAAACTTTTAGGGGATAAAAACATTTGAGACGCAAAAACTTACACCAGTCAGTGAGTGCGACATTCCTTTAACTTTAATTAGTCGATTATTCATAACTTAGCGAATTACACCTCCTGCTTAGCTCTCAAAACGGGTCACAGGCGTGTGGGACACCGAATATCATACTCAAGTTTTTGTTTCTCTATTTAATCGTTGCCTGTCATGTTTGTTTGGAGTAACTCGCGCGCCGCTGCCTTAAGATTTTAAAACTGGCATATGGACAGTCGGCCGTAAAATGTCAACAAACCAACATTTTTAGATGTTCACGGCATTTTTCTAGTCGCTTAATAATGTCCGAACAAACAAACAAAAAAACTGGGTTAGAATTGCAGTAAGAGTCATCGTGCATATAGCGATACACTGGCACCCAAAACATCTTTCCAACGCGTCATTATCTTCTGATTTTCCTGCGTTTTAGAAGAATGGGTTCTGCTCTGTCGCAGCAAAAGATGGAACTATTTTCCTTTGATAAATCGAAACAACCTCCCCTAGCTCTGAATCTCAATACAGTCGAACACATTGGCTCTGTCATGGTTTTGCATCTAGAACGTGACTGAATCAAACGTGGCTTTTGTATTTATGAGAATTACTGTTTCGGTTTTTAGTCTTTTAATACTGAAAATCGACTTAGGAAAACATTCACATGCGAACCGCAGAAACCGCAAGTTACAGCAATTATTAAACACAACTGTGAGCTCCGGATAGAGCGAAAACTAAAGCAGGATGTTAATAAAAAGACTTTTTTTTTGTTTGATTGTTTGCCCGGGCTTATATTTGCCACTGGCAATATCACTCGAATTGCTTTGTGTATCTCCTGCTACCTTCCAACGTAGAAATCATCGCTGAATATTAAATATGCTTTCAATTCACACTCTATTACATTTTACATATCGTTTTTCGCACTTCGAACAATTTCTTCAATCTCACTGCTCTGTTCATTGTGTGTTATCTATAAGCACTGTTGTTTGTTTAAGCAATTACTGCCCCACGAACAATATCACTCGCCGGCATTTATTGTTTTACGTGATCATGAAACCAACGTGAAGAATCTATTATACTCGATGAAAAGAGATTCCTGGTGGCAAATTTTAGATTAGTTTCGCAAGTCGACGGCGTTTTAAACTTGCTCAATTTTAGATGTTTTACTTTAATTAATACCAAACTGTAATTGGAATGCTTGTTATAACACGCGTTTGTTTTAGATTAATTAACTACCAAAGTAAACTTATTAAGTCGATAACATAAACACAGCTGTTTTCTATTTTTGATATTGAAATTCTAAAAACTTTGGAATGAAGTAAGTTTATGCTTCGGTGTTTTTTATTTCCAGGATTCCTCGATTGTGTGTCTTTGACCGTTTGTGTTTGACGTTTT
Organism: Hydrozoanthus tunicans; assembly: GCA_026413305.1. NCBI lineage: Eukaryota > Metazoa > Cnidaria > Anthozoa > Zoantharia > Hydrozoanthidae > Hydrozoanthus > Hydrozoanthus tunicans. Next base: position 8,713 of record JAOBAT010074855.1, on the reverse strand, counting down.
TACAAAACGTTTCATACACCGTAACGAAGTTTTTCTTTAGTATAACTTGCTTTTTTATGTGTTATCTAAAATCATACGCGAAGGGCAAAAGATCTTATCAAATCAAATATTCATAAGATGCGCTATTCATTCTTTGAACAGTGCTGCAAGTTACCTGCAATACGGATTAATGCGCTTTACTTGTGCATATGTCGTTTTTATGAAGGCCAGCTCACTGCATTTATTCTCTTACTCGTTGAATTTCCATTGAAAAGTCGACTGAACAATTTTCGGAAAAACAGTTGTCCCCTATAATATGCGCGGACGAGTAACATTGATGGAAGTTAATTTTGTAAAATCAGTTTCATTTGAACGGTGTACAATGGTCGATGTTTCTTGGTGTCGCGATCTAGAATTTTGTTCTATTTATTGATCTGGGAAAGGGTCTGTGTCGTCAAACGAACGCTGTTCTTTCCAAATTTTGAACCAGTTGATAAAACCCTATAAAGTGACCATTAATTTTGCTTGTCTTGAAGAGTAGAAATAATTTGTGTTATTTATTCTAACTTTTGAACTAATTGATGAAACCCTTTAAAGTGACCATTCATTTTGCTTGTCTCAAATCAAAGAGTAGGAATGATTGATGTTATTCATTCTATTGAATCGAAGAATAGGAATGATTGATGTTATTCATTCTAACTTTTCTTTGCTCACTCATTTTGCTTGCACCTCGGTATACTGGTGGAGTTGCCTTCTCTTAATCCCCCACCCACCTCCATCCCCATCCCCATCTACACACGCACACACAAATATCACGAACAGTGCGTTAAACAACCTGAGAATGAGCATCTTTGAACGTTTGAAGGTGTCTTTAAAATACTATTGTCAAAATCACGCTTTCGAAATCAGTTTTTTGATATACTTGCCACGTGCTCTGACACTATATTGCTTGTCAGCCATATTTTGTAAAACAAAACATATTCACGTGTTCAGAATACCATCGGATAAAACTGAAAGTTTTTGTACCGGATGTTGACCACAGCACGTGTAATGTTTTTTCAAGCAGACCCAGCTCTAACGAGCTGAAAGTCACTCATGCAGCTAAAAAACAAGTCAATCCCCTCTGTCGGGTACGAGATAAGGGAAAAACAAACCTTTATTCATATAACGCATGTGTTTCGAATTCTTTGCTTGTTTAACCGTTCAAACTCGATTTCAGCACTTTTAGTTCGAAAACAGGTATTTAGAATTTAACGGGGGAAGGGAATATAAAGTATATATGATAGTTTTGTCCGACTCAGCGCATACGGACCAATTTGAAAAATCCTTAGTGCCTCGGGTAACTTTCATATGATACTGATGTAATAACGAACAGATGTTGAGTTCTTTTCGTTTGCCATCAAGAAAGCGAAGGTGCTTTGACGGATTCGTTCTGTTTCCGCTTTCAGAACTCAAAAGTTTCAGTCCTGTTGTTTATTATTGATGTTCAACAGAACTGTTCGCAGCGACAACTTGCCAAACTATTTTGACGAAGCTAGATATTGACGTTTTATGAAGCTCGCAAACAAATAGGAAATGAAAGGGTATACATTGGGCGCAGTTTTGTCCCTCGGCAAATAATTGGAGAGCTTTCGGAGTGTTTCGGTTTTAGCTCCGTGCGGGAGATCTGATTGTGTCATTTATCGCTTTGCTGGATTCCTCGTTTGTCGGCAAAGCGGCACATACGGGCAGGAGATGTTCATGACTGGCATTGTAATGCTCTCATGCACACCAAATAACAAAGATTGGAAGAACTAGAGAAGGGTTAAATCTAAAAGGCTACTGAAAATGTTAAACAACCTTAGAATTACGAGAGAAGTAAGTTTTTGCATTCCGTCGAGTAAATGAAAATTCGAAAGCTGACGAGCCATCGCTTTTTCCTTGTCATGTGTCAACCGACCTTCATTTTCTCTACGGTTCAAAATGAAAGAGACTGGAAGTTCGCAAGTACGATATGGTTGCACACCTGTTATCACAACTTTAGATAAGCCAATATGTGCCGTACACTTGTTCGTGACTTTATAATAGATATTAGGTGTGCCTGCTTTCGAGTGATACAATTCTTTTTTTATAAGAATATTGTTTTCAGACTGATCGAGGCTGGGCATACTTATTTTTGGGCGATTTCAGGCTGAAAATATTCTTACGGGTATTCTTATAGTTTCGGGAATATCGTTGACATGGAGTTTCCGGGGTTTTTTTTTAAATGACTGTGGCAATGGGCTAGTATTATATTAGATCGGTGGCATTTAGTAGTCCAAACCAAAATACACCATACTGTTTGGATACAGACTTTTTAAACTAATTCGACACCAGGGATGTCAAATTGTCGTAGAGAAAGACGAACCGATCACCGTTCTATACAAGATTTCAGCCTAAGCATTATTCTTAAAATATTCTTAAAATTTGGCCAATTTCAACCTCAATATTTTTATTGCGTTCGACGTTAGGAGAACGCAACCCTAGTCCTGGGCTGCCTGTGGTGTTTATATGCGTGAAGATTCTCGATTTTTTGGGGGTTTGTACCAAATCTGCGCCATTTTAATAAATAATCAATTTTGCCAATAAACTGGATAAACGAGATTTTTACTGGACAAACAAGATTCTCAACCCTCGTGGTGTTAAAGTTTGATGCATGCATTGGAGTCAGTACAGTGGAGCTAATTTTTGTTCTTGTTGAGCTGATTTTTGTTCGACAAGTTCCATTAATTCTTTCTTCAACTTAGTAATGCAATGTTTTTAAAAGGATCACAGGTACAATTTTTCAAAGCCTCATCAGAGAAGTGCGTACTACTTCTGGAGCTTGCAGAAAACCTGACGTGCGAGAACGGCTTGCACTGTCCATGCCCACCGAATCCGTTTTATTCATCAGTTTGACTGCACAAAATACCGCTTGGTTGAACAATCCAGACGAGCTGACACTTATTCTTCGGAGGACATTGAGCCAAACTACCCACTGTGGTCACAAACCAAAGCGACCCAGTCAATGTATATAGCGGTCATTGAGCCAAATGGTTGATTTCGATCACAAGGCAAATAAAAAAATAATTTGAAATGTGTCAGCTTTTCAACACATTATGTCGAACGCACTTTTTAATCTGAGGTTACTAATAGTAAATAAAGTATATTCTTGTTAGAAAAAGTGTGATATTCGATTATGCAGTTGCTGAAAGAAAGTTTCTCATACATGATGTAGCTCCGACAGTTTCTTTTCTTCAGTCCTTGTTTATAGAAAAATGGCAGTGTTTCAATATTTGGAAGACAAAGAAAGTTCAATTCAAGACTAAATTTTAACTTAAGCGTAAAGTGTAAATATCAAAAAAAAAGAATTAAAAGTTTGTACAAACGTTTTCAACAAACACTGTCGTCTTCAGGTGTATTAAAGTAAGACATAAGTCAAAGAAAAATTATGAATTAACTTTGAATGTTTATACCTTTTATATAATTTAACCAAACGTCTAAATTAATGTTTTTATCAGGAAACTTTTAATATTCAAAACTTAAGTAAAAGATGAAACATCATAATTAGCCTTTTTTAGATATTTTGAGTTCCAGCCGGCCAGGACTAGTTTCTGTAGGATTTCGCTTCCAGAAGAATTGCTATATCCGTTCACTTTTTGACCAGAAGACTTTTCCTCAAAGTTAGTGGATTTCTTGACGGTTCCGCGGGGAGATGTGTCCTTTGAAATAGCATTCATAAATTTGTTACTCTGCTTGAATATTGTTAATGAGAAGATTGTTCGTCTTGAACTATTAAAAAACACTGCCACAGACACAGTGTAATTATGTTACCAAATTGAAAGAACGTTTTACCGTTCAAATAAAAAATGCCACCTAAGATCGTCTGTGCTATCGCATAGTTCTTCGGTTAAATTTTACTCAACGAAAAACTAAATTTGACTGAAAACTTAGGGCGATTTTTTATCAAAATAGATTTGACTAGCACGGTAAGCTTTGGAATTTCATGCGGGGAGTTTCCTTTTGAGTTTATTAGTCAAATTAAGAAACCTTGTCAACAAGAGTTTTGACAATCTACAATGTAAGAAAAAACTCGTCCATCAGAATAATATTCATAGACACACGTCTTATTATGTAAGCCAAAGTTTTTTGGGCATCCTTGCCTTCAACCTTGGGTATGTATATTCTCCTGATTATAGAACGATGACTAATTAGATACTACAGTGTAAAGCCTGTTATTAATTAAGTTTGGGCATTGCTTAAATTTTTGGGGAATTTTGCCTTAAAAGGAGTGCTTATGTTTATCTGCAACTGTACAAAAAACCGGAACGAGATCACTTCAGATAAGCTCTACTGATATCTAATTGTTTTCTCGGAATGGCCTATATGCGCGTAATATCTGCGTGTTTTCCCTACCCTGCATGGTTGGTTTAAATATGTTTGTTTAAAGAATTAAAAGCAGAAAACGCAGCGAAGTCAAATACCAGAATTCAAAGATACGTTAACTAGATTTAACATTTTCCTACGATCAGTTCATTTCTTCACGAAGATCGAATTTAATTTCCAAGAACGCTTGGCTAAAAATTGGCCAAAGTTTTAGAACATGCTAACATGACTGAGCAGTGGCCGAGAACATTAATTATACTACGGCTGACAAAATCAAGGGCTCGTTCATTTGGTTTTCTGTATATTTTTGCTATTCCAGAATGTTTCCGCTTGAGAAAAACAGATAATGTAATAGGAGAAAAACTATTGAATACTGAAAATTATGAAAATAAAAACCAAATATACACCAATCACGTATGATTGTATTAAGAACATTTTAAAAACTTTTGAAACTGAAATCCTCAAAATATTGATTTAAGAACACCAAAATGAGGCGTTCTTAAAATAATAAATAGATGTACTCAAACTTTTAATTTTGATTATCCAGTATATCTCTTTTTTTTCAGCTCTTCACGAATGTCATTTGAGTCCAATCCTATTTAAGAATAAATCTTGATGCTCTCAATTCAGTTTGGCTTTTTATTAATCCCATCGAACGTCCAAACATTTGACTGAAAAAGATTCATTTTTGCTGCCTTTGTTTTGCTATCTTGTATTTGTATTGTTAGAAAAAATAGTTTCTCTCCTCGTCAGTTCTCGCTTAAAGCTACCGGCGCCTGTACCAAAAGTCAATATTTTCAGTTTGGAAGCATGAACTTGGTTAGTTGTTACAAATGTTAGAAAAAATCCACCATTTCAGATTTGTCAAAGGCGAATTTTGCCAATACGCTCTGAATAATCTTTGTGGTTTTAGCTAATTGAGTGTTAAAAGGTTTTCGTGTAAATTTGACGACTGTTTGAACGTATTTTAAACATCCGTCAGACGATTGGCGTTTCTTGTTCAACTGTAATTAGCTGATATTACGATCCGCCTCTTGAAAAGTATAAGCAGAATTTATCGAATGATAAACAATACAAAAACCTCTTGCTCTAATCTTCAAAGCACTCTCGATACAATATAGAGACTTTAAAATTAATAGCTCTTTATATAGTTTTTCAAAATAATCTTGACTCGTTCCATAGTTTTGCAATTTGTTGGTAGTTCGATCTCTTTACTTTAAGTGGATGCGATCAGATATAGTCTGTGTCCGGCTAAGTGCAACTTTAAAACACATCAAATTTTATTGGTGAAAGCTCAGTCAAAAATGTCCGCCCTTCCTGCTATGAGAACAGGATCAAACAGATGCACAACCAAACAAGTCCGCTTTATGGTTTAGTTAATCAACTGCTAATTCATAAAATCCTCTCTTAGCTCAAATTTTGTTGAGTGTGTAAGAAAGAAGTTGTCTTTTTAGGATCTCTAGCCTCATGAGAAAGAGCGAATTAATCCGCATTTTATCTGAACTAGCCACTTCTCCCTATTCATGCAACAACAATGCTTCAGTTTTCATGCAGAAACAGTTGCAGAAACGAGTGCCCACTTTTATTTCGCTAGTATAGTAATGAGTTTCAACAAGTTAAAAAATGAAAATTTAAAGTCTGTTTACTTTGACTTTGAGTTTTCCGAAATGCAACCGGAAAGAAGTTGAGAAATGTCTTTTGCGTGCCAAATCAGAGAAACTTTTATGGCGTTTCTAGTCGGTGGTGAAAGAAAAGCAGAAATCTCGTAGCTCTCTTGATTGCTATTGGTTGTAGAAGGAAGGTTAAGTTATTTAAAAATGTTATTGATTACATTAAAGCTGGCAGCTCCCATTTATTTTATTGTTATCGCTTAAATTTGCCAGACTTTCTGCACGAAACCTTTGTGGAGTTGGAAGCTTTGGAGAAACGCAGCAACGAAGCTGGCATAAACTTAACTAGTTAACGATGTGTTTTCTGGCATCAGGTTTTGTTGAAACCAAACAATCAAATAAAACACACTAAATAACATTACGAACACTAAAGTAGATTAGCACAAAGTTGCTGGGGAATGTTCGTGCTTACAAGGGGAAGTTAAGCTTTCCCTTTCAGCTAAGAACGCTTCCGTTTAAATTCTGACACTCAAAGCTGAAGGAAGTGCTCATTAATTTCGCCATACTGCCATACACAGAAATGTTAAAACGAACGAATCAGAAATCAGCCAAATTGACAGTTCTCATGTTTTTACTTATTTCAGCAACAGTTTTTTCAAAATTTTGACAAAAATCCAATTAAGCTTCAGATTATTCTTTGTATACTTCCGGTTCATTTTGTTTGCCTTGATGAATTGAGACTAAACGGAGCGAGTTTTTTTTTACTGACTCTTGAAAATCGATCATGTTTTATTCTGGAGGAAAACGATTGCTTAAAAAGTCTTTGAATAAAAAGAAAACCGTTTGTAAAACGTTACGATTAATGAGGTCGCTAATAAAGAACATTCCCCCATATGTGCTAGCGAAACATGCAGAAATGTGAACAATTACTGACCGGGGCTTCCTCTAGCTGTCACTCTTTTTTTTATTTTTATTAAAGTCAGTCTGTTTCAGTTTGTGAGAAGTGATGTTTTTTCCAAACTTGTTCAGTGAATATTATAGGCTCTACTGAGTTGGGTAAGTTTACCAATACAACTGGAGCTGAAAGATTCGAGCTTTCGGAGCTTGTCTTGTTGTTTTGTCGGCTCAAACTGATACAACTATCAAATAAGCAACTGTTTCATATCGTAGTCAGGGTGTGGCAACAACAAGGAAACTAATTCCTGTTGCATTTCACCTGTGAATTATACTCAGTACAGCGTACCATGTAGATAAGGCTATTTAAATTGTTTTCCCAGTTCATCACCGAAACGAAATCCATATTATTTTAATTGAACGTTTTCACATCACTGTTAGAGAAATTGTTTATAGGCTGTTTTGTTTGAGTTTTTGTTTTTGTTTTGCAGTTTTAGGGCTCATAAGTCAATTTCTAAGTATTGGGGCTTGAAGATTCCTTAAGCCGTTGATCTTGTCCTAATAACTTCATGTGTTAGCAACATGGGCCAGATGCAGTAGTTGCAGATGACAGCTTCTTGCTCGTTAAATAATTAAACTATGTTTGTTTGTGCCAAAAACACGACCCATGCTACATCATTAGTAGACTGTAACTGAAAAGATCCTTTCATCTGTACCATTATATAATCTTGAATTTATTTCATTCTGGCATCATTAAGTAATAGGTCAGGAAACTGATAATAAAACACAATAAAACGTCTAAGATAAAACTGAATTCTCCTATTAACAAAACATAAATGTGTTTTTGATACAAAAGAGAAGCTTAATTTCATAAATTGATAAACTGCTTTCCATAAATGCCGTGTATTTGTGGACGTGTTGTTTTGAAGAAGATTATACAGTCTTATCGAAAGTTACTCGATGTATTTATTCACCATAACTCGCCTCCGCCGACAGGAAAGCTTTACCAAGGCCGGCGCTTGCGTCAAAGAAACTTAAGTGTGCCGAGATAAATCTTTAAGTTTACTCGTACATGTGTGTGTTATCAGTTGCTGGTCAAGTGTTCTTACTATTTTTTGTTTTCCAAAAATATAAATACTTCAAAGCAAACGGAAAATTGTAAGACTTCTCTACACGCCCCTCAATCGGTTTGCTATGAAAGAATTGTGCGTGTTCTTTTACAGTTCAAGTCTATCCTCTGTCTTTGACCTTGAATACGGTTCTGCTCACTAGCGCATGCTTTCGTGATAAAAATATATAAACACGTTCTCTGAACTAAAAATTTTAAGGTTACTTCGTGCAGATAGCGATGGATCGATTTTTCTACAGGGCATGTTTGTTTCTTTCATTCTTTGTTTCAAAATCGCTGTTAAACTTCAGGCTGTTTTTTCCTGACCAGCATTAGTTAGATTTAGAGTAGCATGAAACGTGCAGTCAATTTATCATCAAATTAATCGTATTAAGAAAAATAAGCTTTGTACTTCAAATTCTATCGCTTCGTGGTTGGCTTTTTACGTGTTTAAACAACCACTGCGGTTCCCTAAGAATGCTTTATATATGAAGCCGCTCACCATAATCTCCTGTTTATGAACTGTGCTGTTTTTCATTGCTTCTTATCTAAAGTGGCATGGCTAAGCCGAGTGTGGACAGATTTTATACACTTTGACCTTGTCTGTTGGCTGCAAACCTATTTTAAAAGCAAAATGTTTAACCTTTTAATACTTTACTTAAAATTATTAAATTTTCAATCTCGAATATTGCGATTCGCGCGTTCTGATTGGTTCATTCAATCTCGGTTATCAGCTCAT
>JAOBAT010074844.1:0-20874 GCA_026413305.1 Hydrozoanthus tunicans | reverse complement strand
ATGTTCTATATATAGTATTGATTAAATTAAACTGGGTGTCGCTTTGTCCCTCGAGATGGTACTGATAAGTTGCCTGGCTCATTGACTAATGGGATTTGCTGACAAATATTTTTTTGTTAAATGTGAATCAAGCTGCGTTGAGTGTGATCTAGATTAATAGATAAAAAGTGATCGCAGTTGTCGAATGTGATTTATAACAAATGCTGATTGTGAACTTTGCTATTACATTCTTAAGCATTGACGTACGCAAAACTAAAACCACATTGTCTAATAGAAACCTAATACAATGGTTAATACAAAACTAGCTAAGTGTCAATTTATATAAACAAAACAAAACAGAGTCTTCATGTACTCCAGAATGTACTTAAATGTTCTCTGCATAGATTATGCGTGAACACATAACATTCCTCGCCCGAGGATCCTCGATCCTTGCCCAACGTTCATTCTTTCGTATGATGAGATGGGACTAGCAGAACTAGTTCCTTACTGGGACGCAGGACTGTTGTTACTTTCCCTTCCTTGTATAGAGCGACCTCAGCACTAAGTTGAAGGGAGTGAAGATACTCTCTCCTCCATCGTAGCCAGAACTGGTCAGCTAAGTACTGTACGCGTCTCCAGCGGCGGCGAGGATACAGATCAGTTGACACAAACTTTTCTGGAGGGGGACCAAGAGGCCGGGTCTTCGTAGTTAAAAGCATAGCAGGTGTAAGCGGCTGGGGCTCGTCTATGTCAGACGGGATTGCTTGTATCGGGCGAGCGTTCACAATTGCCGATACTTCTGACAGTGAAACTAGCAACTCGTGCGTGAGCTGGCTAGCTCCGAGCTCTGCGAACATTGCGCTAAGGACTTGACGAATAGTGCGAATTTGGTGCTCCAACACTCCACCAAAGTGAGAAGCGTGTGGAGGGTTGAACTCCCATTGGCATCTTTGCCTTTTAAGATAGCGTTCGATCTTCTCTTGATCCACTTCTTGAAGTGCCTCATCATACTCCGATTTCCCTCCTACAAAATTCGTACCTCTATCACACCTCAATAGGGATGCAGCGCCTTTAAGTGCGAGAAAGCATCCAAATGAGGCACAGATAAATGAGCTTGCGTCCATCGTCCCAAGAACTTCGATGCGAATAGCTCTGCTGGCGAGACAAGTGAACACCAGTCCCCAACGTTTAGAGTTTGCTGCTCCTCCTCTGGTTTTCCTGGTGACGACAGTCCAGGGGCCAAATACGTCAAATCCAACATTGGTGAATGACGGAGCAGGTTGGATACTATCAAGTGGTAGGTCAGCTATAATCTGTTCTAATGCGGCTCCACGCAGCTTTCTGCAGCTTACGCAGTTGTGGATGATACTGGCTACGAGGCGTTTACCGCTGACCAGCCAATATCCGGCTCTGCGGATGGCTCCGTGTGTGATCTGCCTCCCTTGATGATGGACTTCATCGTGACAGTGAAGAGCTACGAGTTTAGAAACGTGGTGGTTCTTGGATAGAATCGCAGGGTGCTTATCTCCATATTCCATCTCCGCTCGTCGTAGTCAACCTCCTACTCGTAGTATGCCATCTTCATCTATGAAGGGGCCAAGGCGATAGAGGTCTGATTTCTTAAGTGCGCGTTTTCTTTTACCGATTTCTCTCGTGTTATGTTGCTCGGCGTCGCTGACTGGTCCTTGCAGTGTTAGCTCCTTAACGAACGCGTCTTCTTTTGCAGTGTGGATTATGACAGTCATTGCCTGTAAAGTTCCTTAACCTTAGGCGAGCGACGTTCGGTTGACCTCCCGTGGTTGTGGTTGCTGACCTCCTTCCCTTGCTGCGTTGAGGCGATGTGTGGCGAGATCATCTCTTGTTGGGGGTGATCTTGAAAAATTCCCATTTTTCTTGACACATTCCCAGTTTTCCTCTGGGCTCATGTAGTGACCAACACACGTGCCAGTGCAGCTCTTGCACTCCTTGCCCCATGGCTGTGTAGGGGCAGATATGGGCAGAGGTAGGTATGACAACGGAGGACCACCACTGGACCATAATGGCTCTTCTTCTGGACAACCAGCAGCACAAAGTGGGTGGATACAACCATTCTCATAGCACGGCAACAGCATGAAAGCATAACTGGTTGGCAAGTCTGGGACCATATGCCGCCTCCTAAAATCCCACACCTTTTCAAAGTATTCACATTCACCTGGATATTTGTTCCTCAATTCTGCTTTCTTCTTGTTGCTTATTCTCAAGAAGTCATGCAGTCTGTCTCTTCTCTCCTGGTATTTCTGACTGATCTCATCTTCAGACCCTTCTCAGGCCAATTAGGACATGGGTCACTTATGCATAATAGCCCTAAAACACATTTTTCGCAATTTCTCAACAAATATTTGACGGATTCTGTTCATCTTGGTATCAAAATGTTTGTAAAAACTTGCTCTAATATAATTTTACATTTGTTGCATTTATTTCGCGGAGCAACTTTAGAATACCCCGGCACAATCTTAAGTACCTAAATCAAGCTGGCCCGCGGTCCGCAAGTTGAGTAAAGGCATATAAACCAAGCTGGTCCATGGTCCGAGGTCCGCAGTTGGGTAAAGGCATATAAACCAAGCTGGTCCGTGGTCCGCAGTTGGGTAAAGGCATATAAACCAAGCTTGTCTATGGTCCGCGATCCACAGTTGGGTAAAGGCACATAAACCAAGCTGGTCCATGGTCCGAGGTCCGCAGTTGGGCAAAGGCATATAAACGGAGCTGGTCCGCGGTCCGCAGTTGGGTAAAGGCATATAAACCAAGCTGGTCCGTGGTCCGCAGTTGGGTAAAGGCATATAAACCAAGCTTGTCTGTGGTCCGCGATCCACAGTTGGGTAAAGGCATATAAACCAAGCAGGTCCGTGGTCCACGGTCCGCAGTTGGGTAAAGGCATATAAACCAAGCTGGTCCGCGGTCTGCAGTTGGGTTAAGGCATATAAACCAAAGCTGGTCCACGGTCCGCGGTCCGCAGTTGGGTAAAGACATAAAAACCAAAATGGTCCGTGGTTCGCAGTCCACAGTTGGTTAAAAGCATATAAACCAAGCTGGTCCACGGTCCGCGGTCCGCATTTGGGTAAAGGCATATAAACCAAGCTGGTCCGCGGTCCGCAGTCTGCTTTTGAGAAAAGGCGTATAACCAAGATAGTCCGCGGTCCGCAGTTGAAACACTTGCAACGCAGGCTATATCACATGATTTGTGTTACTTGTTCCCTGAATGTCCTGAAAAACCCGACACCGTGGCCCAGTTCACAGAATACATGATTAAAATTTAAACCATATACGGTAAACATGTTTATTACTATAATTAATGTACGAAACTTGTTCATCATCTACAAAATGCAGTTCAGTGTTATGCAAGGAATCTTTTCTTTAATTATATTTAATATACGAAAGCACTCTACTTCAAAGCAAAGCTAAATATCATCCTAATGACAAGGGAAACACTTTCCAAACCTATACGTGGTATACTTTTTTTAGTTTTTCACTTCAGTAACGCGATGAACATTAATATCATTACATTGCATAATGGCCAAAGACTTTTCGAACTTATAAACTATAACCCTGTACTGTCGCAAGCAACGAATATATACTCTCAAAATCACGGTATAGAAATTTTCTTTCAATTTCGGTACTGAGTGCTTTAAAAAAAGTAGCCGTGGTTGTTGGCAGAACGAATTTAGTCTTAATAAGAAATGACTGTTTTTTTCAGACCAAAGAATTAAAGGGTCATTATTAAATAACGAATTTACCGTATTCCGGGGTTTCACTGTATATCCTAACACATTAACAACTGGTTTCCTTAACTTTTGCTCACTTCCATCAAAAATTGTTCAAATATGTCTTTATCCCTGTTCATGTATCTCCACATAAATTCTGCCAAGTACGAAGAGAAGTATTGGTAGTTTTGCTTTAGCCTGTCGCCAGTGCCCTTCTATCCTATTTTTGGTATCCCCTTCAATGTTCACAAACTCTTTATAGTGGTTTACGGTTCTGTGCGTGTATCCATGCTTCTCAAGGTTGATGTAAGCTTTCCATTTGTCCGAAACTCTGATGGATCCTGGTTTAATCCACTTGATAATAATAGGCAATAAGGTAGCTTCGTCTCGTTTTTCTACAGCGACCATGAAACATTTCCTGGATCCCTCTTCGATTCCTACGAACACCCACTACCCTTCGACATGATGGCCACGGTGGTACTTCCGCTTTCCAAACTTGCTTTCGTCGATTTGGACCACTTTTCCCTCTCCACCAACTACCTCGCTGTTTTCAATTATTACAATTTCACAAATTTCTCGGCAAAAACTATCCCAATCTACTGCTGTGCTCGAAGACATTCTTAGTTCGTGTTTTATTTGACACTGGTCAAGGTCTCTGCACCTGAACTTAATCATTTCTTCCAATGTAAGACTGTTTTTCTCAAACCAGCTACCTTTCCTAACAGAAAACTCTACTTTGTGTCTTTTACGGTTCGTTTGCTTGTTACATTCCCACTTATAACCATCAGATCGGGTCTCCACACTTTACAAAAATAATTTCAAAGTTGCACCTTGGGCAATTCTGTGTTTTCTTAATTAGTCCTTTATCCATCAACCAGCTTATAAAATGCTCTTTTTCAAGCATCTCTCGTATCAGATCATCATATGTCCATTGTCCATGCCCTTCACTTCGACAATAACTTCCAAAGGTTGACCCACATTGAGTTCCTACATTATTTTTATCCTCAAAAACTGTCTGCGATGCGTTGTTCTATTTCAGTTTTACTCCTAACGCTGCCTGTGTTGCCTTATCCATGCCTTGCATGACACTCTCGTCTCTATGCAGCCTACAGCAACAATAAATTATTTTGCAACAGTCACTCGTTCGGTCGATTAAACATGTCTTTTGTTATGCTACATTTTGAATTGCGATGATCGTTTATCAAAAAAACTTCATCACACTTTTGAATCACGTCCCATACAACTTTTCTTACCAAAAAATACATATCCCGAGATTTACTCAACGTATTAAGATGATTCACACGCTCATTTACAATAAACTCAACAAGAAAATAACATAAAATACATAAATCAATTTGCTTTTGCGTCTATTAAACTTGTTGATTTAAAGTAAATCGAAACTTGAAGTGCGATATATCTTTGAAAAACTTCGCCGAACCGCTGAACCAGGTCTGCTAAAAAATCAAATACAAATCTCGATTTCTACTCTACCTATAAAGATGATTTAAAACTCTGCATTTAAAATACACTCAATACGAAAGTAACATAATGAAAATAAATTTGGTTTTGCGTCAATTAAACTTATTAAGTTTAACTTAGATGAAAGTTGCAGTCCGCTAAGACACTTTCTGAAAAATATATATATATCTCTGGTTTTACTCAAAGTATAATGATGATTAAAACACTCACTTAAAATACTCTGATTGCCCAGATAACATAAAAATACTACCTTTTATGTATGCTAAACTTTTAAAGTTAAACGTAAATGAAAGTTGAAGTGCGAAGTTTGTAAAATTATCGTGGGTAATGAATGTTTGTCACACGTGGCGACGTGCCGTCCTTAAGTCAGTAAGGGTCCAAATTTTTATTAATCATTTTTTATAAACTAGGTAATGGTTCTCGTCTTTCGCAAAGGTCCTTTCTTAAGAAAGCAAGTATCACGAGCGGACTAGGGTTTATTTACAGAAACGGTTAACGACGTACACTTAAACTTTTGGTGTCTTTTACCTGTAAGGTTCATTACAAACTCTCAGCCTCTATCAAAACAATAAGAGGTTCATGGTTCTCTAAAACCGAATGAACACAAATTCGAATGCTCGCACCCTTAATGTATTGGGAAGTTGCTACAAAATTGTATCAAAAGCACCTCGTTTCGCATCAACTTTATTAAGAAAACTCGCTTTGTTATGGGCTGTCTTATAGTTTTCATTAACTTTACTGTTACTAAAAGCTAAAACTTATAACATCTTTTAATGCAGCCCAATGCTCAAATTAAAAAATCACACGACCATTTTAAATCTGTTATTGCCTTCTAACTCGAAACTATAAAATTTTATACGCTTCGTCACTTAAACACGAAACCCGGCCTTTTTTTTTCGTTCACAGTTGAGCTAAGGTATATACATGAAGCTTACCTTCGCGGTTCCAAAACAGGTCAAAAAATCTCTGCATGTAATGTGTGATACATAGCTGTAGAGAACGACGCTGAGGTTTTACGCCTGTAAAAATGAGCAAAATGTGCCATTCCTTTTTAGGGGACATTTGTTCACGTAGTCAATTGTGGCAAATCAGATATGCGGCTCTAAAATGTGAAGGAAACATGCGCTTGTTTTTTTTTATATATTAAGAAAACGACGCATAGTTATATCGAATATATTGCAGTAAATCGCTGCCGAAGGTATTTAAAATGTTATAAGAAATGATAAAGATCTAGTCGCTCGTTGTCGAGGTTCTTGCACAGCAAATTACAATATAAGTGAAGTCAACATAGTGAGGCTTATAAGGTTTCAAAATTTCTTAGCTCTAATAAAAAGTTGATATAAATGATGTACAACAAGGTTTTTAAATGATTAAACAAGCAAGAAAGGTCAATATAGTAGTTGTAAAAAGCACTGAGTACGGCATCTTTGCAAGATAAAGAGAAGTGTTGTGTTTGAAAAATTTCTATATGCCAATAAATTTCAAAAATGTTCGTGTATTAGTCAGTGTTTCTATTTCTTAATGAAGTCGTTATCTGTGAGCTATTCCCGCATAGGATCCGTTATGTCTTTATGTCTTTGTGTAGTGGCTTATTGACGGCGGTGTCAAACTCTTCAGGTGTCACGCTGACAGAATTGGGCCAGGGACATGGCTTGGTCTTTATAAAAACTTTGCAAGTACGTGTTGCTCTGGCAACCCGAAATTCAACAATCCTTCCAAAGCCATCTTGTTCTAAAGATTTTGCGGCAGTGACGTACTCGGTATCAGCGATTTCCTTGAAAGAGCGTTTGCCATGCCTAAATGAGCGTTAGCTCACCACTTTCACAACGATGGCGTCCTTTATGACTTGGTTGGTGGGCTGGTCGATAGCCTTGTCGCAGACCGAGTTTGTGATGTCATTAAGGAACTGCAGAATGAACGAATGTTGTGTAAGCTTTTCAGTTTTCGACAGTAATACCCGCTCATAAAAATAAAAAAATAGGCAAAATAATTAAGTCTGGGTATCTGTCACTACAATTCAAAGAAATAAGTTTTAAAGATCTAACATTTCACTTGTTGTTCATCACAAAACTGTAAAACACATAAAAAAGTTCAAATTGGCACAACAATTTTTTTGTGTGATTCCCGATGATTAAATAAACAGTCGATCAGTACGTTTACTTTAATACCTGACAGAGTATGCCCTTCTGTGTTTCTAGGTGAGTGACAAAAGATGAGGTGTGCTCTCGAAGGTTTCTCTCGGTATTATTGATGGTGGTTGTGTTGCAGGGACGCCAGCCAAGACTTTGCTCATAGCATGGTTAAAGAGGTGGAGAGCGCAGGCTATACGCGGAACCAGTTCGGGCACCTTTGATTTTGGTGGCACTTTTCTTTGTTAAATGGCTTCGTTGACTTCGCTCGGGAATTCGTCGGTCGCTTCTCTTAATAACTGATTGCCCGCTGGGTCAAAGGCGATTCCAGAGATTCCGTCATACTTGCAAGTGTTCTAAGTCGCTTACAACCTCCGTAGACAGTTGTTCGTGGGCCTCCTCCATCTGAGTTAAGGTCGGACGGAAAATAGGAGGGGCAGCAACCAGCAACCTATTAACAAGGCCATGACGTTGGTCCATTCTTGCAATAAGCTTTGCGGCATTGGTCAGCTGCGTGGAGCCAAGGATGCAAAAAGGTGTGTTCGGCGGAATAACGCTGGATTGTTCGGTGGAGTAGTGGTACGTGGATCGTTCACCAGGGAATAACTTGCACAAAAGTTGCACGTCACCTGAGGCGTTGTCTTCAACTGATTTTAGCAACTTGTTCAAAATGTCGTATACCTCGGGTGAGACTATGATAGCTTTTTCGTGGTTGGCAAGGAGCTCCACAAAACCAGATGACGTGCACTTGTTGATTATTGTCTGTTCCAAATCGACATGTTCGAGGGGATCCTGTGCTGTGTATTGAATTGCCGATGATTTTCCTGTTAGGTAGAAGATAAAAATAAGTTTTTTCTTCGTTTGCTCGATGGCAAAATGTTAACTATGCACGCACTTGAAGAGCCCTCGACTGCGCCGGATTTTTTTCGACTGCAAAAAAATGCCTGGTCAATCGTCTGCATCCCAGGGACGCACTGCATTACATTTTTGGTGTCCCAAGTTATTTGTTTACATTATTGATACATCCTTGTGAAGATGGAAAATTGCAGTAAAATATAAAACATCTGCTATTTCTATAGGCATTTTTGAAAACATTTTAATCACATATTTTTATGGGTTGTAAAGAATGTTCCTTAGGGCAGACCAACTTATTTTCCTTTCTTTACAAGCCTTCTGAACTTAAGATTTAGAAAATTGGAAAAAAATAAAATGAACTATAAATTGTAATGGCGTAACAACAGAGGGAGGCGCTGTGCAATGTGGAAGTATATCTTTGAACAGATTGATTCATTCCTGAAGTATTTTAAAGCCCTCCGTATAGCAAATATGTTTTTCTTTTACAATTACACATCATGAAAAACATTCAAATTCATGCTCAGGGCTGAGAAATAAGTTCTAGTAGAGATTTTAACTTTTACTTCAATTTTCCATCTTCAATATTCAGCTTATGTTTACAACTGCTAGGCATTAGTCTGCTATACATCATACTCTGTATGAACACATGATAGAACAATAACAATAATTAAAAATAGCAATAGCAGATTTGTTGCAATAGTTCAAATTAAACTCACATCTGATTTCAAAGAAAAGGCTAAAACCTTGTACAGTGATCGAGTTTGACAGCCATTACTTCACAAATATTGAAAATGCTTCGTCTCCAAAGTTCATCTTCATGAATCCAGTAGCTCTGTAAGTCAGCATAATTGCAGCGGCTGTCAACAATGTCATTGTGGGGTGCACTGCAATGTCTTTTTGTGTTTTGCATTACGAATCAAAAACTGTCTTGCAGAAATACTGTCCAGTTTATAATAATCTTCAAATTTAAGTATTAAATTCATAGAAATTTTGCAACTTAACTGTATTTCATTGATCCCAAAATGATTCCAAGGATTAGAGTATGCTGACAACATATATGGAGCTCTAGTTCATTTCAAAGTGGAATTATTTTTGTCTTCTTTGAATTTAATAGATTTACCTGCAACTGTACAGATGGCCCAAGACTGAGTCCTGATCTTTTGAGAACAAGTGTACTTTGTTTGTAATTTATCCCCTCCAAAGCTGTAAAGTTCAGTCAGATCAGCATGTTAAAATTCAATAAATCACAATTAATTTTTCCATTGTTTGATTGATTAAACATCATTTGAATATACCAAAACAAAGAGCATAGTACATAAGTTTGATGTAATAGAATCAAATTTCACCAAGAGAAACCAAACCCCAATCCAACCTGACCCTTGACCTTGCCTACTCAAATTATTTTGATGTGGCCCCATTTTTGTGTTTATCCCTTCCTTTCTGTGTACAATATTCAGAATGACTCTCCCTCCCCCCCTAACACACATACACACACGCACACATTTTGAAGTGTGAAGTATATATATGGAACTTATTTGGCCCACACCTGATAGAAATGAAATAAAATAAAATATTAATAAATGAAATAGGGGTAGCATCATTTCCGTATACTGGTAAGTGGGGCATGGAGCCAGTATTTTTAATTTCTGAAGGTTTGTTATAAAACTTTTAGATTTTTTTAAAAAAGTCTAAAAATCTTACATGGCCAAAGAATGAGAGGAATTTGAGTTCAGAATAATAAACAAAGCGCTTTCAAATACCAAAATGAAAAAAATGACGTTTTAAAGAAAAGAAGTATTAAATGATTGATCTGAAATATTAGAATTGTAGTCTTTTTAAAGGTATTTTATTCCTGCTCTTTTACTTTGACCCAGCCTCGTGCTTCAAATTAAGGAAGGACATATCGAATATCGACGTCTTGATTGATTGCCAAAAAAATTAAAATCTTTGGAATGGGAAGAATAACTGATGTCGCGATGGCAATGAAACTTGAAACGAAGTTTTATAAAACAAGATAAGAATTCATGGTAGAAATATATTTTTACACTGAAAACATATCGGGAAATATACCTTCAACGTCTTCCGCATCATCTCGCTCACTTGCTGTCGTGAAGTGCCGTTTGTTTATTTCAAAAGGAATACAAAAGTCTGCTATTAGCAAATTTGCTGAAGGTGCAATGCATTATCATACACAAAGAAGAATAAAATAACAGGATGTAAATGGATTTTAGCACAACAATACCTGCACTCATTCAATCCATGATTCTTGGCACGAGGAAAACAACGATGAGCCTGCGGTACTTAAGTGCATGCAGTCAGCACTTCGCTTCGGTGCGCTCGTCGATTACACAATTCCCCCTCGTATTCCCCAGTTGTATGGAAAAAAAGATTCTCATTTCCCCCACACAAATGGGGAATTTATTATTCAAGACCCCTGTAAGTCCCCATTTTCTTTTGCATTTGCCCGGGGTCCCCCCCCAGGAGGATGTCGATGATAGGTGCATTACTGCACCACAAAGTTTGAGCCGCGGGATACTGGTAGTGCGCAGGGGGGCAACCTTCGATTGACCGAATAGGAGAGAAATGCTAGCGATACCGTTCGCGTCTAACAAGGGCAAATACACCGCAATTCCGATCGTATCTTGACTCGCGTCTGAGAACGCATGTAGCTCTGCTTTAACTGCGTTGCCCAAATTTGTAGGGTGATAACAACGGGGGACATGTACTTATTCCAGCTCGAACATTGAGTCCCTCCAGCACTTCCATTGTGACTGTAGTGTGTCCGGGAGGGGGTCGTCCCACCCTAGGGGGGGTACCCTGGTTGGTTATCTTCCCCGTGGCGAATAGCTGGTGTAGAATAAGTCTTCCCTCGAGAAGAACTGGCACGGCTAATCGAGTTCACTATGGACAGCACTCCTCGGTGGATGAAAGGCTTATCCGGGAGGGACACACGGCATGTGAAAGTGTCTCTCTCTAGGTCCTAGCATACCCCAAGGGATCTCTGTGCAGGTAGTGTTGCATGGGCCAGGTCAAGATCTCTGATATCTTTGGCTCTGTCTTCTGATGGGAAGGTTTCCATTACTTAAACTGAATTGGATACTACTTTATGGAGGCGCAAATTAGCAGTGGCTAATGCGGCTTGCGTAACGCAAACTAAATCGATTGCCTCGTGCGCTGTGCGTTTCGAACATAGACCATCATCGACGTAGAACTTGCGACACACAAATTTTTTTACTTCCTCGTCAAAGTTCTTCTCGCCGTCAACTGTTTTCCTTAGACTGTAGGTAGCAATGGCTGGGCTCGGTCCGTTACCGGAGAGATGAACAATCATCCTGAACCCAGTAATCGGCTGTTTAGGGTCGTTGTCACGGTACCAGAGGAAGTGGAGGAAAGCTCTGTGCTCTGGGTTTACATGAAATGAGAAGAACATCTGCTCTATGTCGTACATAATCGCGTACGTCTCCCTCCTGAAGCGTATGAGCATACCGAGTAGACTGTTCATTAGATCGGGGCCAGACAGGAGTTTCTTGTGAAGCGAAACGCCGTCAAACTGTGCGGACGAGTCGAAGATTATGCGAATAGACTTCTCCTTGGAGGGCGGACCCCAAAATGAGAGAGATGCCACGCTTGTAATTTTGAGCAGTTTCTTCTTTGTCAATATAAAAGATGCCTTTAAATAATGATAATTATTCACAGACATTTAGTATGCATGTAAGCGGGCAAAGTATAAAGACAAAAAAGACATTAATCTTACCTCTTCTTGGACTCCTCGGCACGTTTCCTCTTCCTGTTAGCCCTAGCACCTTTTGCTTCCTTAGTTTTCTCCTTTTCCAGCCTACTCATTCGCATCTGATTTTCCTTTTTCCATATGTTTTCTATACCATCGGGTATGGGTAGATCCATTAGCAGCAGCAACTCTCTCATCAAATGGTAATTGACCCCTTCATTCTCAAACATAAATGTCATGTTGCTGTGACACAAACTACAATTTGTAATGAACTCATATTGCACTTGATGCAGGTTGGTGCTTTTCGATCTAAATTTTGAGAACGTTAAACTTGCTTTCAGGTAAGTTTGAGTGCCCTCTTCCCATTTCTTCATGAACAACTTCCTTTGCCTTTTCACCTACTCTGTCACATTCAATGACCATAAAACAATACCACCAGAAATAAAATCAATGATAATACAAAGTATGCCAAGTATGGTTGAAGTCTCATAGGAGAAATTGTGTATCCCTGGCTACAGCATTGTGTTTTTTGGTTTGGGGCGGTGCTTACCCAGCATACTCAAAGGTTTTAAAAGTTGGTTTGGGTATGGATGTTTTGAGTAAGAATTCCTTTCAAAGAATTATTGAGATGGCCTATCCACATGTAAGATCTATTTTAGATAGAATGTGTGAGAAGGCTATAAATGTAATGAAGAGTAAAAATATGGAGGAGCTAGGCAGCTGGAAACGGGCTGTTACAAGGTCGGATAGTTGTTGGCTAATCAGAGGGTTTCACAGCTAGTGATGTACTTTTGTTATCATTGATTTTATTTCTAGTGGTATTTTGTTTTATGGTCATTGTCTTGATTGACAGGGGAGGCATGGCCTTTCTGGGTTACCTTTTCCATAAACTCTATGTAGTCTTTCTCCGTTTCTAGGTTTCTTTTTAGAGTTCTCAGGAGGCCGTTGAGGCGATTTACTGCCTGAGTTCTATTGTTTGGCATGTTTGGTTTCTCCTCGCGGAATGGGAAGGGCATCTCCCAATCGCCGTTCTCGTTCTTGTGGGCGTGGCTGTTCATGGCGCTCAGAAATTTCCTATCTTCCAAGGAGAGGCTCGGTTCGTTGTCCTCGTCGGTAAGGGCTAACATGTTGTTCAGGCCCTCTCCTTTCACCGTGAACTTATTTGGACTCGCGGTAAGCTCTAACTCGGGCTTCTGAAGTGCTTCGTTAGGGGGGTGTAGGGCGGTTCGACGAACAATGACGTGTGGGGGTCCACCTGCTAGGTCGAAGCATATCTGTCCCGTGATGGTCCACCCTAAGTCAAGGCGTTGTGCCCAGGGGGGCCCAGTGGTTCCATTTTTGAAGGCTCTCACCTTGAGGAGCTCCGGGCCTTCACGGCCGATGAGGTTGTGGATACCCGCGTTTTCTTCTAAAGGGGGGATCTCTTCAGCTATACTTCGCAAATGATCGAACCTCCTCGCCATCTCGGGCGTTTGGATCTCACGCTTGTCCTGTGGTATAGAATCACACTCCACCAGAGTCGGCAGCTCTGCCTATATCCGTCCGTTGACTGGATGACCATGTCGCTCACCCGTCGGCTGTACTTCTCTTGGTCTTTGCCGTTACATGTTGACTAGTAGTACTTGGAAGGTTGGGTGTCTATTCCAAAGGTGTCTGCAAGCTCGTTCGATATGAGTGAAGAGTTTCTCTGCTCGTCGATCAGCGCAGGTGTAACTTACATCGATCTTGTCTCGAGGTGTGAAAAAGTGAAAACTCTTGAACTCCGTTGATAACTCCAAAGGCGGTATAACTCCAGAAAAACTCCAAATAACTCCTAATCTCCGATGTATGTTCTCCGAATACTAACTCCAAAACTAAGATACACGTGTCCGAAATTACTTCTATGGCTACTATGCTATTACTTTCTTAACTAAACTGTCTAACAAGCTATCAGGAAACAAACACGATTGGCTAACCTGAGTGCTAATCACACAACTTAATTGGAGAACACTATGATGGTGTGATTCAGTTCTAATACCAGATGATCAGAGCAATGAAGAGGCCGAACCTAGGCCAGATGACAACCATTCAGAACACAATGGGAATGAAGTGCGCAATGCACTAGTTTCTTTTTTTCTTAAACTTTATAGCAAGGAAACTGCATAAAGGAAAAAAATGCTTGTATGACTTGTGTAATTTATTATTGTTATCTTTAAGGTTATTGTTATCATTTTTGTTGTTGTTGTTGTTGTTCTTATTATTGAAATTGTAGTAACATATAACCAGATTGTGTTGCTAAGACAACACAACCTGGCCATTTTAGCAATTTTCAGTTTTATTTTATAAATAGAACATACCACTGAGTCTTTTCACATATCTATTTATTGCTCATACCAATTAAAACTGTTTGGTACAATCCCTTCACTGTTATTTTGGTGCTGCGAAAAATTGCCAAGCATCTGAAATAAATGTAGATCATGCTGTCGCTCTTTCTGCTTCCTCTGCTCTGAATTTCAACAACCGCACTTCTCTTTCCTTTTCCTCAGCTTGTCTTTACTCTCCTATCTGCTGCCACTTATCTTCCAGCTCCTTGATTTGAGTTTGAAATGCAACTATACATATTGAGAGGGCTTGCTCTTTTTTATTTCGCTTCCGCTTAGTTCCTGAAGAGAATGTCAGCTCAGGACTGTCTTTACGAAGCTACTTTTCAAATCCAAAATTAAATTATTTGTTATTAGGTTTTATTTTTTTCCAATCAAATGAAAGATATGTTTCAGTGGTGTATTTAAGAGAGAATAACAAACTTAATTGTTTAAAATACATGTACTTGTACATGTAAATTATACAAAACGAGATTAACTCTGATTTAGCAACTGTTATTTAGTGACGAGTAAGAAGTTTTTTTTACAAATTAATAATTTTCAGCTACACCCCTCAATACATGAACCTTTATATTAACCCTGTGATCGAAACCAAACTTTTTAATATTTGGGGGAATTTTTGAGGACAAAAGTCATTCGCTCAACTCCAACAATGATAGTCTACATAAATATAATATACATGAACCTTCTATACAACAACTTGAAAGCTTCTGAGAGGAATGAATAGCAAAAGAATATTAAGAACCTAGCTAGTAAACCTGCTAATATAAATCTTAAAATTGAATGGAGCGATCTTTACGCACCTTCCCCTTTGTTGACTTTCGCCGACTTCGGTGTCTCGTCATTATCTAAATAAAATTTGGCAAAAAATCCGTAAGATATTATTTAAAAACATTTTTAGAAAACAAATAGTAAATACGTTCGAGAAAAGCTATAGAAGTGGCTTTTGATTAATTTTAATCTTGACAGTGCTGGTGTACCATCTACAGCAATTCCTCGAGAAACTCAACGTTGACAACATCAATTGCCAAACAGTGGAAAAGAAGAACAACTTTCTTCATAATTTCTCAATCCATCAATCCAAAGGACTGGTATATTTCAACTGCAAAAATGAAAAAAAGGGGTTTGCCCAAGTTAACTTTTGAGGTATGGCAGGTACAAATGCTGCTTTCCAGGGCTTTTTTCTGTTTCACTTATTGCTACGAGCGATAGCGAGCAGCATTCTAATGCTGTTCATAGCCGAGATTTGAGTGTCACGATGAAAATTTGTCACGATGTTGAGAAGATTTTGAGCCCAAAGTGCTTATGACCTGCGGCAGTAATGCTTGCCATGTGTCGGGAGGCGCCATATTAAGCAGCTGGGGGTCACCACACGATTTTCACCGAAGGTTTGGGGAGTTTGCATAGAGCTGAATGTCGAAATTTTTATTGCTGGAAGTATTCATCAAGGTAGCGAATGTTTCAAGGGGCATGCAATTTCTGTTTTATGAGTTTTTTTTCGTTATTGCGTGCTCAGTCGCTGCTATTCATACAATGGCGCTCGCAAACAGTTGATAGAATCCTTGATCGAGACAGAATGTTCTTGAATGCTTTGGACTATCAAGTTACTCATGATTCACAGATGATATCGCTTAATTATCTACCCGATACTCTTCTGTTGGATGCGAAGTCTGCCCTCGAATCAAACGGTTCATGAATTTCAAACTCTGATCCACAAAGCGTTTAAAGAAACTTTCTCTGCCAATAAGAGTTCTTGTTTTACAGTTTATTAACAAATCAAACTATCTGAAGTAGGAAAACTGCTGTTCTCAGTCATTCGCGGTTCTGCTAATGTCTATAATTAAATCTAAGTTAAAACCTTTCCCTTTAGAAACTCGCCTAGCAAAAACATTACATAAAACCTAGTCATAACTGCAAGTACAAGACGCGAATATTAAAGCTGCTCGCAGCACTCCCCTTTTGATAAAAGCCGCTAGTTGTAAGCTGTAGTTTCCTTGTGTGTACAGCCAAAATAACAAGTTTTTATTGTGCCTTTGTTGTCACTATGGTTCATACCTATAGTCATAACTTATTCTTGTTTATGCTTTTCATTTTCATTTGTTCACCTTTGCAAAACTGAAGGGTTTTCTTATTTTCTGTTCAAAGAGTGCATTTGAGTTTCAATTATGTAATAAAAAGCTCCTGCTTTTACCCATTATCGTGAGAGAGGAAAGGGCTAGACTACGTCAAACAAAAAGCCCCATATACCATGAAGAAAATGGATTTTTTGCATACCCGTAACTTTCAGTTGTTTTTAAGAGCTCAACATTCACTAGGATATGATAAAAACATGCATACCTTATTTTCTCTAATAAGCGCCCCTTCTAATAATCCCCTAGTCTGACACGTGGAAAATTTCACAAGCCCCCACCCCCGAGTATGGCTACTCTCCACAACGCAGCAGGAAATTCAGTCATGATTATATCTGCATCAATGATCCTTAAAAGACATAAAAGATGTTAATCACAATGTATTTAAAGTTGAAATACTAAACAAATCACAAAAGCCATAGAACATTACACATTGGTGTTACGTTTCTTGTACTTTGTTGATATTTCTCTGATTTTTACGTTCATGCACAACAATTTTTTTTATTCCTTTTGGAACTCGATTTTCAACAGACATCTCATTGACAGTTTGGTTTCGGATGTAACATGGATTTATCAACAATTTATTTTATGAATTATTTCTATTGAAAACTCCAAAAATTTAATAAGGCCTCCCCCCTTTCTAATAAGCCCCCAATCCAGATGGCCTGAAAATAAATAAGGCCCCAGGGGGCTTATTCGAGGAAGTACGGTTTATTTTGATCGATGAGCGCATAATGATGAGCGTCAGAATGACTTTGTTGCTCGCGATTTATTTAGTATTTTCGCTCTTTTATCAAGTCGCCAATCACTTGAACGGCAGGCAGTCTGTTGGTAACGGCACCAAGACTGCTTCATTGAGCTTTTGGTTTAGATCCAGCCCTAGATTGCGCGAAACAGAGCAAATTAAAAATCTCTCTGTCGACTTCTTCAAGAACTTGGTTTCCCGCAAAACCCGGCTTATTTGCATACTGAAACAAAGGCCTTTGCCAACGACCGCATGGAGAGGTATTTCAAGATATACCACCGAATAACTGTTCCCATACGCGTGTATTATCACCAACGGACATAATCTGCGTGAGTTATATTTCAAAGAACAGAAATACCCTGGACTGTATTCACACCAACTGCAGCTACGTACACAGGGAGCCCAACAACTTGAATTTTTTCCACAGGGAGCCCAACAACTTGAATTTCGTCCACAGGGAACCCAACAATTCGAACTTCGTTCACAGGAAACCCAAGCGAAGCCGGGCCTTGTGCCATTATTATCCAGACTCGTGCGCAGCTCGTCAAATCTTACTGCAAGGTGGTGATATTTCCGTTAACCCAGGACCCACCCAGAAAAAACAGAGAGGTGGAACTAAAGCACCAAAAAGCAAACCAGCAGTACCTCGTTGCATTCAGTGTGAAAAGCCAATGGCCAAAAACTACAAACGCTGTATTTGCACTGTTTGCTATGATCTATCACATGTGAAATGCACAAACACCTTTAGCCATAAGCTTGCCTCATCGTCCCTGCCTGTTGAGTGGGTGTGTCCTAAGTGTACCATCAGCGTACTGCCCTTCCACAAGCATAACCTATCATCGTTTGACATCAGTGGCGCATCTCAATCAGATAATGAAACCGATCCAGTGACTGTAAATAACAATGACGAACACTTGTCAGCCCTGTAAGCCAAAGCTAATCAGCTCCGTACAATACATATAAACACTCAAAGCATGTTATCTACTTTTGACGAGCTAGTCATGACTATCGACCAGTATCCTTTCGACATCATCACAATGAGTGAGCGTGGCTAAAAGACAACAAACACTTGCTTGATTATGTATCATTTCCTGGTTATGCTAATGTCTTCCGAAACCGTGATCAGATACGTGGCGGTGGAGTCGGTGTGTACATCAGAGAGAGCATCAACTTCAAACGCCGACCGGACATTGAGAGCCTGCATCCAGACATGGAGCATCTGTGGTTGGAGATCCCAGGCCGCAATAAGAACAGTAAACTTTTGCTCGGTGTGACGTATCGCTCAGAACGGATCATGAGAACACAGGACTGGCTATAGGGATTCGAAACCGTGTTAGCCCACATCTCCGCGTACTGGGATGGTCTGCTTCTTGTTACCGGCGATGTTAATATCGATATGCTGAAGCCTGAGTCGGCACTAGCCAAGCAGTACTCTGAAATCCTCCACATGTATAACCTAAATCAGATTGTTACAAAACCATTTCGCCAAATCCAAAACTTTAATCGACCACTTTATTACCAAGCACGCCAACAGAGTGACGTACACGGATGTCCTCCCATGTCCACTGATCAGCGATCACAGTGCACCGTACGTTTGTTTAAACGCGCGAGTCACCCGCTTTGAGCCACGACACAAGTATGTCAGAAAGGAACAACACCTCTCGGAATCTGCTTTTATAAATGACGTCAGAGGTCTACCAATGAGCACAATATACGCTGTGAACGACCCGGATGAAAAACTGGACCTGCTCAATACACTTCTTTTCAACTGCATAGAGAGGCATGCACCATTGAAGCGCACAAAGATTACCCGACCCCCAGCACCATGGCTGAAAGACGAGGGGATAAAAGACCTACAGCTCGAACGAAACAAACTCCGTAAAGAGACGCGTGCCTCAAATGACACTTGGAAAAACTATTGGGAACCCAGAAACCTACTGAAATCCGAGATCAAGAAGGCCAAACGAAACTTCATGCGACGAGCTTTGTCAAAACGCAACTCTAGGGAAGTATGGCAAGTAATCCATCGTGTTTTAAAACCAAATCCACAGCCACTCAAACAGAAACCAGACTGTCTCAACTCTCATTTCGCTAGTATTGCTGATCGCATAGTCAACGCGTCAACAAAGGCTGTAGACGAACTGCGTGAACTGATAAACTCGCTTCCAGAGCGTAGAGACAACTCGTGTTTCATACGACCTGTCTCCTACCATGAAGTCCTCCGCGAAATTAAGTCTCTTAGATCCGACTGTTCTACAGCACACGATCAAATCCCAGTGACATTTTTCTTAAACTCGTTGCAGAAGAGATCGCGTCCCCGCTTACCCATATCATGAATTGCTGCATTGAACAGAAACACTTCCCTAAGTTGTGGAAAATCGCGCGCATCTCGCCGATCCCAAAAGTAAACAATCCAACAACGATCTCCGTGGTATATCTATCTTACCCTCCCTGTCCAAGGTATATGAGAAACTGGTGCTCAAACAATGGGTGGACTTCATCGAGAGCGAACACTTGCTCCCAGCAAGAATGTCTAGTTCTCGGAAGGGACATTCCACTGTCACGACACTTATGGGTTATGAGCTACCTGACAGAAAGGCAGCAATACGTTCAATTTGATGACAAGAGATCGGAACGACTTGACATCAAGTTCAGAATACCACAGAGGTCAATACTTGGACCGGTGCTATTTAACCTATATGTTGCTGACCTACCAACTGAGCTTGAACCATTGTGTAAATGCCATCAATACGCCGACGACACTACAATTTACACCAGTGTTGCACCCTCAGAACTTCAAACGGGCATCAAACGTATTAACTCTTCAGTCAGTAGCCTGGCAAGCTGGTCCGAGCATTCGAAGCTAGCGCTTAACAATGATAAGACGAAATCCATGCTAATAACAACAACGCAAATGGCAAGCTACCAATCCCTGCGAGATCCAGACACGATGACCATCTCCATAGCAAATAAGACCCTTGATGTCATTGAAAGCTACAAACTCTTAGGGACTCATTTTACGAACACCCTTCGCTGGGACAAGCACGTCCATGAACTCTCCTCTTCATACTATGCGTCGCTCGCAGTGCTACGCAAACTGGGTAACATGGCACCCTTCAAGCTACGTAAGCAGCTGGCCGAGACACTTATCATACCCAAACTGGATTACTGTGACATCGTATTCCACCCCCTCCCTGACAACCTGTTGAGGCGCCTTCAGAGAGTTCAGTGCTGCGCCGCAAGCTTTGTAACAAGGAACTATTGCAACCAGGAATCAGTTTTACAACTAGGCTGGCTGCCGATGAAGGAAAGACGAGATTGGCACGTAGTGACAACGGCTTTTAAGGCTCTACATAACCAGCATTGGCCAGAACATCTTAAACTAAATTTTTATAAATCGCAAAAATCCGGCTTGCGATCCGAAAACAAACCTTTTATTGAAGCGAACAATTTTAATAACACTTTTGGACAAGTAGCAGCGAAATATTTTAACCTTTTACCGCCCCACCTTAGAAATGAACAGAACTTTAAAACCTTTTATAATGGGAGTAAGAAACTATTTTTAGAACGGGCTAAGGGGAGGATTGGGGGTGGTGGGCACTAATGCGTTATACTAACAATGGGAGGGTAAGGGGGAACAGTTCGATGTTTTGCGAGTGGTACGTAGGAACTGGGTCGGGGGTGAAGTTGTTGTTGGTATATATGTGTGTGTTTGTAGGGGGAGGGGGGGTTTG
>JAOBAT010074833.1:0-20880 GCA_026413305.1 Hydrozoanthus tunicans | reverse complement strand
AAGATTGACTCGAGAAAAGTTCTACAAGAGACGTCAACTGAAAATAATAACCAGAAAGGTAAAGCAGTGAATGAAAAGTTTCAGCGAATGGAGAAAGTCGTCAAGTTTGTCGCCGGTGCGAAAATTGAAGTTCAATGAACATTGTGGAGAATATTCTTACAAGAAATAAATGATTATTAATCAAACTAGTGAGCCATTTAATAAACATCTTAATAACCTCGTTTTGCTCGGTCTGTCCGGGACCTTTAGCCTTTCGTACGAACCTCGCTTCGCTCGGTCTGTACAGTGAAAGACCTCGGGCAAAATATTCTCCCGGACAGAACTCGCTCTCGGTTATTAAGATGTTTGTAAATTTGGCCGAGGCTCATTGTTCTTAATATTTTGGCTATTTGAGCTTTAAATTGTTCTTAAAATAGTTTTATTTCTATGTATGTCTAAATCAAAGAAAAACTAAGCCAAAAGTGTTGCATTGTTTATGATCAGTATTGGAAAACGAATTTGGTCAATTTACCCCTGCGAATTTATCTTGGATTCGCACACAATTTCCCCGAGACGATTTCTAGGGAGGGGGGGTTGGGGTGTGGTTGGGGGGAGGGTTGTTGTGATGATAAACTTTCCATAATAGGAATGAGGGCTTAGAAAGAAGGTTAGTCTATTCGATGAACGAGCCGCGCTTAGGATTACGCATATTTTAGCACAATTCTACTTAAATCAAATCAATGGTATATACATCCCTCGCACAGATCGTCGAGTTCTCGTTGCACAAAACATGTAGAAAGTGCCCTGTAATGGCGGATTTCAGTAGGACGTCATTGAGACAAAACTGAGTCCCAGAGTCCAAAGTGAATAATCATTTAAAGTTTTTGCTCAATACACAATATATTTTGAGAGAAAAAAGTTGTTAAAATACTAAGACTGTACGGCTGATGGGTGGCAAGTTGCCTCAACCCATTAGACCACTACATGTACACTTTATCGAATTTTCGAGTTATTTTGTTTGTATGCGACAGTTGGATTTATGCTTTATTGTGTAAACACTAAAATCCGCCTATAAACTCTTTAGCTGTAAATAGAATCGCTTACGCTTTTGGATTCGAACTCGACTTTCCTGTAACTTAATATAATGGCGTCGCACCGCTCAGTCTTCCGCCAGTAATCTCGTCCCCAGGGGTTTTCTCTGCCCAGTCCTCAGTCCAGTCAGCCTGTGATGAGGTGGCCTTCAATAGGGAAAACCAATAAACTTGGCTGAGGCTCAGCTTGAATATTGGTAAAGTATATCATCTTAAAACAATTGTGGGAAAACTAGTACCATTGACATTGAGAAGAGCTTCCAGACAACAAAAAAAAAAACGGTTTTGAAAGCATGATATGTAAAGTCAAAACTCATTGGTCACCTGGTGTGCAAGCCTTTTACTCAAATGCGTTTTTCTCGTGAACAACTTTTTGCAACATATAAAAATATGAAATAGGTTCAAACTCAAACAGGTTTTCTTCTATTATTGCAAAATTTGGCACAGCCGTTTTTTTCTGTTGTTAAGTTTAAGACCGAAGCTCATTAAGAGAATTAGCTGTCGGGCCCGAGCCTCAGCTTGTTTTTAAACTGTTCTTAAATTTTGGCAATTTTGACCCTCGTTGTTCATATAAAGTTGCAGTATTGTTATTTAAAAAACCGTGTGTTACTGTATAAAGACACATTCTTAAAA
Source organism: Hydrozoanthus tunicans (assembly GCA_026413305.1). NCBI lineage: Eukaryota > Metazoa > Cnidaria > Anthozoa > Zoantharia > Hydrozoanthidae > Hydrozoanthus > Hydrozoanthus tunicans. Next base: position 19,177 of record JAOBAT010074833.1, on the reverse strand, counting down.
GTGAATCGGCGTCGACAATTTGCGCGACGCTCATTTTCAATTCTAGCCGAACGCAAGAAAGGGATTTTTGGACACGAAATTTTGTCGCTTGTTTATATCTAAAGTTTCGAATTCGATCAAATGCGTCAGTTTATTGATCAACTATTGTTCATTCAACTGATCTTTTCCTCTAAGGCCTAAGTGCTATCCAACTGTTTGCGAAACAAATTTTGGTAGTTGTTGTAGTTCGTTATTTTTGCACATTTAGCAAACACTGTTGAGCTGTGTGGGTCTGTGGCTTGCGTGACGTTCAACTTGTAACCGAAGATTGATAGAACGAAGAGTTTGACAAACAGGAAACACACAAAAATTTTCTCGCACAGTAATTTAGTCTAAAGTTTCAGATTCATTTTTTCTAGGGTGCAATCAAACCGGCTGTATTTGAGAAACTTTTCGTATTTTTCTAGCTCGTTTCTTTGACGTTTGCATTCAGCAAAAACTAGAGAATTAAGACCGGGAATTGATTAATTGCATTTGAAAAACCACCGACACGTGATACACGTGCGTGCACGGACACGTCCGCATTGATACAAGCTCTATCGCCGGAAAGTATTAAGAGGCTTAAACTTTGGAACAGAAACAGTAGCTATCTTCAAAGGCTGGTTATTAACTTGAACTCGGGTTAAGCCAAAGTTCAAGCAGCAATTTTTTTTAAGGAAAGGTTTATGAGTCTCGATCTTGTAAAGTGACTGTTTAGAATGTTTTCACCGAAAAAACCTGTCAACTCCAAATTTACAGATCAAAAATTTAGCCCTTGCATTTGGTTTGTACTAATCGGCGGTTGAATAACTGTGCTTTGAACGATAGTTTACGATAATGCATCAGAAACTGATATTCCCTGTATTTCAAGGCTGTTTAATTTGATTTTGAAATTAATTAGCGGGATCTTTTTCGATCGATTTCATCTGTTTAATGTTCGCTAAATTTCAGAGTGTTTCCCCATGGCTAGCTCAACAAGACCGGAAAAATCGCTCTGCGTTCAGTTTTTTTTATCCGCTTTGAGTATGGCAAAAAGAAAACATTTTCATATTAACACGAAAATAGCAATCGCCGTCTATTTCGTGCCTTGGCGCTTATGTCATGATTCACTTATAAACTTGAGAACAGACTTCGTAAGAAAAGCTTACTCGATGAATTACCAGAGCCCAAAGCTTATTTTCACCCTGACAAAACGGAAAGATTACAACACTGATTTTTAGAATAAGAACTCGGTTGTTTTGTTTCTGTTGAGATTTCAAGGCAAACAACAACAAATAAGTTTGTTGTGGTTAGAAAAATTATCTAAATTTTTATATGTTCTTTATTTAATTTTTGCAGTTGATGAGAGCGCACATATTTAGAAGTGGCGTCGGGGTGAGTCGAGCAAACGTCTGGGTCACGCGGAGTGATTTACTAGTGATGCAATCAATTTAGTGTTTTAAGGACACATGCACACAGCCAAACACAGTACAAATACTAGGTACAAAACAATTAATGGGCGAAAAATGAATTAGAAGATTGGTTTAAAAAAAATCGCGTGAGCTAGAAATGTTTGTACCCATTTCAACAAGCATTCATTTCTGCACGCAGTTGTCCCCCACGTGGGCGTCTCTTTATCGTCCTGATTACCCTCTTATGTCTAAGTCTAGCCCTTAAGCTTATTTCAAGTGTTATTTCATCTTTTATTCAACATTCACTGACTTCTGTCATAGTAACAACATGCCGACAATCCTAAAAGTGGCCATGCACTCAAAGTAAAATTTGCTACTACTGCCAGCCTGCGATGACTGAAGGTTTGTTTTAGTAGTAGCAGACATCCTTTCGATATTGGGCAAAAAAAACCTGTGATATCAGCTGACAGTAATGGAAAAAGGGTTAAAGTTGCCCGAGCATTGAAATTCCGATTAAAATTTATAAACTAAACGAAAAAATGTCTTTTTGCGTGTTTGCGTCGTTAAGATCTGCGCCCTGCCAATTACCGATGACCCACAAAATAAAAAAAAAGAACAATATGTCCCCAAGTTCGTAAGAACCTCCATGATACAACTGTCAACAAATGCACTTCCTAGTCAAAAGCCTATGTTGTCATGACAACCAACCTTTTCGGCTAAAGACCAGTCAACAGCTGCATAATGACTGAATATAAACAAAAGATACTCACGCACGCACTTAGATACATTGGAACTAATCAAAGTTATCCTCGTTGGTCGGGAAGAGTAGCGGCCTAAAGTGTCCTCGCAGTTGAATGGGTTTACAATTCGCATACAAAAACTTTGACTGACAACTCTGCGCTGAAACTGTTTCTGATTGGCCCACGGTTTTTCTTTTGCTTACGGGTTATCTACCTTATACTTTCTATCCCCTGTAAGACTAGACAAAATTCTTAATACTTCTCAAAAATGACTTTTGTTTTTTCAGTGTTTTCTATAGAAAGGTCACATTCTATAGCTCCGCCGTATATTACACTGTCGCAGCGCGATCAGGCGTTTCAGGACAGCTCAAACTTAGGGTGTTAAAACGTTTTTTTATTCATAGGAGGGAAGTTTCGTTGCCTCCTCTTCATATAATTTTGACGGACACGATTAGTCTGTTTTTTCCCCAATGCATGGTTTAAAATGTTAGCCGGATTGTGCCGTTTAATTGTTCCTATATGCAGTGACAAACGGCCGTGGTCCGGCAGTTACGAACTTTAAACTTTTAGATTTCTGAATTTTAAAGAACAAAAGGTCTCATGTTTTGACTTCATGCTGGATTTTCATACAGATTTGAGATTTAATGAGATTTTATCACAATCAAGCAAATGTGACTGAGAAAAATTCATAAATAAGAGCAAAGACAGCTCAGTTCACAACGAAACTATTGTTGAAAAAACATGATGCCCTGTTATTTTCTGTCAGTAAGCCTAATTTAACGCTATGGTATTTTTCCTGCTCTCAGACGTTAGCAGGCGGCGGAAATTTTCATCCTTTCCGAAGGAATTATCCATTACAGCATTAGAAAAACAAGAAAACCGGCATGTTTGTCTCACTCAAAAACGAACTAAAAAGAGTTATATAAAATCTGCAAGTGCGAGCGAAAAATCAAGGGAAATAGCGATGCGTTTCATGTTACTTAGCTCGTCAAAGTTCAACTCCAGCTAAAATTATTGTGTGTTAAATATGAATAACCAGATTCACTGAGAACATTTAAAGCTGAATAAAATGCCGATTCGTGGGAAAAATCATTTTCAAAGTTGCACTTTAGCCAGGCAGTTCCTTATTAGCGAAAGATGAATTTTAAGCCAGTCCGTTTATATTCGTGTTTTGTCTAACAAAAAAAATCGACCCGGCCTTTTTGTCAATCAATTGTGTCTTTAAGAGCAATCCATAATCTAATCAGCTTAAAGTTTCGGTTTGTTTTCGGGAATGTAATTTTAATGAAGTTGTATAAATCAAGCTCCTGGATCGATTTGTTCACGTTCAGATACTTTTAGTTTGTCACTTCTTCTATTAATGATTTCCATATGTGTTTTTGTCTATCTGCTTTTCTAGCCGGGGTGTTGGCCTGTTTACGTGCTTCGATGAACTCTAACATCCGCCCGCAACACGACTCTAGCAATTCAAAATTTGAACAACAGTCCATACGATTAACCACTCAAGACCACCTAAATAGTGTTTTAAATAGTTTTTTACTTTTCATCAGCCGTGTTTTTTTTTTCACATAGACTTTAAAAACTGTGCCCGGTTAATGGTAGGGAATATAATTTCAACAAAATGGTACCGTGATGATATTTAACAGAAGTCTGGGTGATGATACACAAGGTGCAGTTTTAAGACCATATTCCTTCTATAAATATGTTTTCTAACTCTGGTAATTTCTAAAGCTGAATACCTAGCTGAAGTTGATAACCACCAGTGGTGCAAAAAAGCAAAACAAAAACATATATAGACTTTAATGTCTTAATGGGAGGAAATTCCTCTTCTTTGGCCTCGCACAGCTGTCATCACCTAGTTATGCAAATTTCTTCGTCTAGCCCATGTTTTGGGGGTTCGCCTCCATATTTTAAGCTTTATGCGTGCTAACTTCGAATTTAAGAACGATGTTGTTTTGTCTAGATGCGTTCGCGTTGAATGACATAGAAACAGAAAGAATTTAACATCATGTAGTGCTGCCTCGACTAAATAGACACTGGTTTAACTTCTAGCGTGTTCTACGTATACTGTCAACAATGGTAAAATTTTTCGAAAAATCGGCATCTAAATCGTTAAAGCGCGCAGCTTTTTTGTCCAATCTTTACTTCATTTCTATATCACCAAAACAGCTTAGACTTTAGTTCAAGCAAATATAATATCTTTCTTCATACAGAGCTCATCTACTAGCTATTGATTCTAGTACATAGAGCGAAGAGTGTCATACTAGTCATACCAGTCTACATGCAGTAATTAATTTTGATTAGCACATCTTATCTTTTTTTAAATTGCTTCAAGTAATATTTTATACCTCGAAGGTCAGCCTCAAAGATTGAAAGTCTAATGTGAAAGAACTCTTATTTTCTACTGGTCTATAAAGGAAATTTATATATTCTTCAGCCTATACTTAGCAATCTGTTTAGTTAAAAAACTTTGTCCTACAGCTGCATCCTAACAGTCTAAAAACGCCAAGGTTAAAAATTTCACAAATTTTAAAAGCAGAATGTGCTAGAAGTGCAGAGACAGTGTCTAAAGAAAAATTGAGAACATTTATTTTACATTCTGCGTTAAATACTGTGAGACTGATTATATTTCGTTTAACTGTGAATTAGTGCCCGATTCTCGTGCAACATCGCCCAATATATGTACTCCGAATGCGGTTATACTGACGCTGACACCTTGGGAAGAAAACAAAAAATCTGTTGTTCATGGTTGGCCAATGTTTTCGTGTTGAAAAAATGCATTAGACATAGAAAAAAGGCTTTGGCCTACTTTAAGTTTATATATGTATATGTATCCGTTCGCAAACATTTTAAAAACGTTCGATGCTGATGGGGAAACAGCGTTAGAAAGCACTTAAGACTTCCTGTCTAAAAGTGAATTATTTTGGTGATCAAGGTAAAATATTGAAAGCTCGCGCGGAGATTGTTTGGAACCGAAACTTAGCTTCGTCAAGACAAGGAGAAAACCAGTGAACGGAGTCTCTCGTTCCGGCTCCTAAACTTTGAAACACCCCAAGTTCGCCTCCCGAATGGTTGAAAACCTCGGGAATAAAGTATTGAGGAAATATAAAAAAAATAGCAAATGCCCTAAAAAAATTGACTGCTTACGTTCTAATTCAAAGACATAAAAATGGTTAGAACGCAGTGGAATGAAAATAAAAACAAAAAATAAAACCATTAATTAATTAATCTTATACTTCACTTTATAATTAATAAATTTTATTCCTTTTCATCAGCTTTTGCCTGTCCTAATTAAACTATATATAAGAAGACTCCAATGTTACTTAATTTATCTTGGAAGAACCAACTAATCTCAATTTTGTTTCAGGAAAATAAATGAGCCAATGGAATCATTCCCAGCATACCATGCTGTCAATAGAAGAAAGCACTGTTTTAACATATAATCTTCTTGTATCGAGTCCATCTTTCCTGTCCTTCCCACCCTGCCTGCATTGACTAGCATTAGCCATTTGCGGGCAGTGTGTCTATAAATAGAACTGGTTGTCTATCTAGATTAAGAATGATCAAGGTTTCATAAATGTTGTTGGAAATCATCAACTAACCACGAAACCGCAGCAATTTTTGAGGTTGAGACTAATATAGAAAGATAGACAGGAGAACTACTGTAAATACAACCACAAAAATATGTATATAGATACACATACATATATTATATAGATCATTATAACAACTAGCCCGAGAAAAGAAAACATCGTTCAGCAATCCAAGTTTTGGACCAAGAAACGAGTCTTGAAATTTGTACTCATTTCTTGGTCCAAAACTTGGATTTATTGAACGATGTTTTCTTTTCACGGGCTAGTTGTTATAATGATGTATTTAAAACTGTCACATCAACTTAGCTTGTATAGGTCCGGTGTTCTTATAAGTATCATTGTGCTTCACCAATAGCCAGTTCCTATCACGCATATTTCTTGTTTTATGTATACATATATAGTTCTGCTGAAACTGAGATTTTTTTGGTTGATGACTTTGAAAACTTCAAATCAATTAATTTAATTAACGTATGAACCAAAAAAGGAAGAAATCGTTGAAACTGGAATCAGTTCTCTCATAAACACACTTGCATTATCCTAATTGCCTGGAGAAGAAAGTTTGAAGGACAATGTAGTATTTTAGAAAAAACTTTATTCAATAGTTTGGTGTAGCTACAGTCCTAGTTGATGGCTAATAATATTTGTATGTATATATTAATGATCTGTAAATCTGGAATGTAAAAGTGTTACACTTCTGTCTACATCTTTGTGTTTCTAACGTTTCACTGCCAGATAACCTATGCCTTTGTGGTGCATCATCGAAAATCTGTGATCTTTCATCTATTTCAATGGTAAACTGATATGTATATAATATATTTTTTTTTCAAAATAACCTTCCAAGAGTGTAGATCTTTGCCAGAGTGAATTAGTAAATAAACAATTAACTGGCTAAAACACAAATGCTCTTTTGCCAAACTATCAGCCTTTAGCTGGACAACTTATCCTATTTATACTGGACCTCAAACTTGACAAATTAAATGATACATTGTTTCAGCAAGATAGATCAAGGTAAGAAAACAAAACATCCCCAACACTTCCCCTCTTTCTCTGTTTGTTTAGGGAATGGCAGTTCATGTAGTCAAGATATTAATCTTGTCTGTGTGGTAACCAGCCTAATGATCAAACCTGACCATAGACAAAGAATTTTTTTATGTTCCTTTCGTTCAGGAGTGGTAACAGAACAACAGTTGTTTTCTGTAAGACGCTTGATCAAATTTGTCTCATAATTCTTACAATGATCCATAATCAAATTATAACAATGTGAACTAACTATCATAGACCTAATTTACTACTGCTAAAATTGTTGTAGTATTATAACCTATATGAGCTATAATCGAAGTTAAGAAAAAAAACCTTGTAAAAATCAGAAATTTCATAATGATGCACATGTACATATGCATGTACAGTGGTGAAGAGAGGTGCATGATCCTAGCTCAAAAATGGGTTGTTGGAACAGTTAGTAAAATAAAGTAGTCTTTATTTTTTTCCAATTACTCCTTTTTCCCTCTCTACCAAATCAATTTTACTGCCTGAACATCCCCTTGGCCAACAATATAACTCTTGGTCTTTTCTCCACAATATTTATACAAAATTCACAGTGCTTCATATGTTTCATTAATTTTGAAACAAGTTATACAAAAATCCAAAAACTTAACAATAAATTGATTTAAGGATACAATCAAAACTCAAGCACTGCATGAAAACAAACGTTATCACCACTTTATATATGATTCCTAATCAAAACTTAATTAGGGATAGTGAAAGGTAAACCCGAGACTGAGATGCCAAGATGGTTTTTTTTAAAATCTGAGCCAAAGACTTTCAAAAGCCACAAATAATCTTAACCCGAGACATTATGATACAAAAACCAGACTGAGACTTAAAAAACTGAGGCAGTAAGTTAAACAAGTTTCAGCAAAATAGAAATTTCAAGCCCTGCAAGAAACACCAAGAACCCCTAACATATGAACAGCAATTTAATGTTTCATTTGTCATGTTTGCAGTCACAAGACAAAAGCCACTTGAGCTGGTCTAAAAGTTTGAAATGTTTTGATAAACTTTCAACATATTTTTTTTCTTTCTTCAACTTAAGTATCATGAGTGTAATTCTAAATGCCGGCTAGTAATACAGTATCTGCAAAAAGCATCCTCTTTATTGCTTTAATAAATCCCGAGGGTCTGTGAAAAACAGAATAACTGATAAATCGTACTGTTATTTAACAAATAATTAATCATCACAAACATTTGGTAAGCATGTTCTCCAATACAATGCAAGATATCATCAAGACCCATCACTTGTAGACTGACCCATCACTTGTAGGGTGGTGGTGGTGGGTATGGTGTACCATAATACCCAGGAGGGTACTGATAACCTGGGGCTGGGGGTGGAGGTTGAGTTCCAGTAGGGTAGGTAGGTACTCCTGCAGCTCCTGGTGTAGTTATGATGGTTTGAGTTGGTCTAGGTTGGATAACAACCTGTGCCCCTGGGGGAGCAACAACAGTTGTGGCCACAGGTCGACTAAGAACAGCCCCACCATAGTTCCGCCTTGTCCCAAACATAGCACCAACCTCTCCTGCCACAAACTGCGCAGTCTTATCAACAAGGCGGTACATAGGATCATTTGGGTTCACTGTGTAGCTTGGTGCTCCATACGGGTACGGATTTCCCGGTGAAGGTTGTGCGTACGCTCCGGGGCCCTGGGGCGGGCCTCCAATGGCCGCTCGTCTACTCATTATTTCTTTCACTTTATTGCGATCGGAGATGAATGAAAACACCTCATTGAACACAACATAGTTTAGAGGATCTGAAATATGTCCAGCAAGGAGCTCCAGCGCTGATATTTGGTTCTTGGAAAAGGAAAACTGCCTGAGAATCGGTAGTATTGCCACACACATTGCGGGTAGCATCTTTCCGACACATGCTTGGAGTCCCTTTAGTTTATCGTCGTCGAAGTTGAAAGCAAGCAAAAGCTCGGCCACTTGTTCGGATGAAAAGCATCCTTGAGCGTAAGCGATAGCCTTCACTTTGTCGTCCTTAAATGGATGCCGCAGTACTTCTTGTTTAACAATTTCAAAAGCAGAAGGATCAATCATGGCGGAGGCTGCACTTGTTAAGTTTAGCTTCCGGTTGTGAACTGTTTGTTGTGACCGTCCCGTGTAACTTTTCCAATGTAATTCCTCAAAGTGATGTCGGCCGAATGCTGCCTCAAAACGTGATGAACCGATTCCAAAACCACCTGCTTTCAAATTAACTACGACGAAATTTGTTGACAAACTGAGGTAATGCTGCCCAAAATAGAATGCATCTTTCATCGAATCATGTTCGCCAACGTCATATTGCGTGTACTGTTTGAAGACTGTCACTCAAACGAAGCCGTTGAAATGCAAAAAAGTTAAATGCATTGGCCGTATGTCTGGGTTTCAACGTGGGTAGTAGACTGTTTTACCTAACTTGACTCATTTCTGGTAAGATTCTACGTTTTGAGTTGCAGAATTCATATTTTAGAAAACGTTACCCATGTGAAAAAGCCTAAATCCAACCTGTTTGTTTTTTATTTCCGCCGATCGGAAGCGCCCGCTGTCATTGTGATCAGTTGCGTTCAAGTGGAAGGAAACAAGGATTTCTTTTCAACTGCACTCGACAACAGGCATTGCAAAAGCTTTGTATAGAAATGACTACAGCCTGACCTGAGTGGGAAGCTGCATGAAAACCTTGCTCTTTTATGGCGGAGGAAAAGCTCAGGGAAGGTCTTGTAAATAAGTTTAAATTTGAAAGCTTCAAATCTGAACTGCAGTATGAAGCAACGAAAACTGTATTTGAAGGTACGCGAATTTTATATCAGTTGCACGGGGAAATTCTAAGAATGTTTTTGATCTTTTTGCAGTAGCACTTGACACGTAATACAGCAAGTTTCTCGCAAGTCCAAAGTCTCAGCTAAAATTTTGTTAGTATTTAAAAAGTGTGCTATCTGTTATTTATTTATTTATTTTTTTTGCTTTACTGTTCTAATGCACTTTTGGAGGTGGGACTACATAGTCACTTGTGTTGCAATCTGCAGGAGATTTATCTCCGAGCATAAATCAGTAAATATGAATAATTGCTTGAGGGGTTGCAGTCCCTCTTCAACACGTGAATGTCATGCAGAGTTTTGTTTTCGTTTGTTTTTACATTTGCATTGGAAAATTCAAGCAGGGAGCTTTCATTTAGAAACTTTAATATTAATACTGCTAGAGTTTATGTTGTAAGCACAAAAGAGCTTTAAACCTGCAGTCTAGATTGCATGTGGGAATTAAATGGGAAGCTGGAGTTAATTCGGAGTTCAAAGGCCAGCAAGGGCCGTGGGCAATTGCTAACCAAATGGGGAACTTCTAGAGTTCAAAAAATAGACGAAGCTCGAGGTTTTCCCGTAAAGGCAAATTCCCTGTCAGTTGTTGCAGGTTTTTGTCACCCAGTCACGAATTTAATTTTTTTGTTTTATCAAGATTGTAATTTTCATCGTAGGTATGTTATCAGCTTATCTTGAAAAAACAGCTGAGTGATTTTATTTGATTTTGGTTAAGTAATTTTCCGAACTAAAACCTTTTTCGGAAGATCCCCGTTTTAACAATCGCTAAACAGTGTCGAAAATAAAAGTGGTTGGTAGAAGAGGTCGATATTTAAAATTAGTTAGCTTATAATTTTGTTTTTTTTAGAACTGTTATTGTCAGTAAATGTAACACATCTTAACAAATTCACTACGCAAAACCTGAAAAAAAAAACAGCAAAGCTTTGAAGAAACGAAGCAAATAACTGTGTGTGGGATGAATCATAACATTCTTCAAAAGACAAATAAGTCTTTGAACCCCCGCCGATCTAGAATGCCGTGGATACGATGGCAGGAAATGTCAATTTAAGTTACACATTATCAAGAAGTTAGATCATTCTTGGTGTTTTCAAGGTGCAAAGATATCTCTTTATTTGGTTAAAGTTCAAATTTCATGTGGCAATACTAAGAGTTCATATTCCTTTCTGATGAAGATTAATACAAGAAAATAACATCACAACTGGGCCCTGTGATGATTATGCAAGTCTTTTTGTGAGTTTAGGGTTTATTTCTATAAAGTTTTATCAATAAATTTTACCTCCCTGTAAACACTCTTACTTCTCAATAAACTACTGTTTTATCACACACACTGATCATTGAGCTATATAAAATGTTAAGTGTTTTCGATATACTTGAAATGACTCTAGTATCAAGAATCTTGCAGGCGTCCGTTTAAGATAACAGCTTAACACATTTATTAGTTAAGAATAACAGCCATCTCGGCAAAGTTATGCCAGCAGGATTAAAAAGAACATACATATAACTTGAAAGTATACATGTCATTGGAGAGTTCGAATTCCCATTTGGGACATTTTGACTCAGCATTTTCTATTGGTTTTTATAAATGTTAAATAAAAGTGTCAAAATCTATGATAATATATTGTTCTTTTTTAATTGTGATACAAAAATAATGTAAACAATTCATATAAATGTTTAAGCTCTATAATTAGTTATTAGAAGAAGCTGAAAGAGTTTACCATAACTGTGTTGTATGAATAACTCATTAGATTTTGAAACTAAATTTTAATTTTAGTTTTAATATAGTAGGTGTGTGATTTCTTGCTTGTACCAAAACACAGCTTAGTAGTGATAAACAAGTTTAATTTATAATTTCTTGATGGGAGTTTCCTATCAGCAGACCCCCATAAGGCCCACTGTGTGTTAGGGAACAGATAATGAATAAAGAAAACATTCCATCATCTAGAAAATGTCCAAATCTATTGGTATAAACTAAATAGTTTTTAGCTTAATTTCTAGAAACTGTTGTGCCTGCAAGTAAGACTAGTTTGGTTATTTACCTTGTTGTTCCATCATAAATTTCTGTTCATGATGAAAAGTGTATTGTGAATCTGTGTACCAAAATCATAAGTACTGCCGGTAATTGTTAATAAAATGCATTTTAAGTCAATCTCATCTGAATGTTGTCTACCCTTTACTCAATTTAAGTCACCTATAGAAACAATTTGCAGCACAAATTAAGAACAATTGAGTCTCAGCCAAATTTATTGATCATGCAGTACTTAGTTCTTATAAGAAAAAAAATATGTTTACTTGATTACATGAAGAATGTTCATTTAATTTGTAAACTTAAACCCTAAAACCTTAAACCTTTCAGTCCCAGAGTAAGTTTGATTTTACTAACTAGAGTCCATTCTATTCATTAGACAAGTTTGGGAGAATTTCACTTTTCATCTTCATTAGTTTGCCTTGTTAGATCAATTCTCATTTTCTCATTACCAATTGTCTTACTTTGTATGTGTTACATGTAAGGAGAAGTTGGATGTTGATAACTGGCTGATCATGTGACTCAAAGGGTTAATTGAAGGGATTTGGTTGAATCTGTATCCTAAAAGCTAGATTGAAGTGATTTCTAGCTAGTGCATGGTTTAAAAAAAGGTAATATATTTTTTAAGAAAAAAATCCAAATTCCAATTTTTTGAACTCAAGTCATCTCTGCCTGTTTTGCCATTGAACCTTTTAACATATTTATTGTGTTTATTTAACAATTATTCCAAGAGCACATTAGTTTTCTAAACACTTCCATACTCAAAAATAACAGCTAAATTTTATTCAGAACCTATTTTTTGGCCTTGCAAACACTACAGTCAGTTTCCATGTTTGGTGAACTCCGAGTATGAGCTGATAACCGAGATTGAATGAACCAATCAGAATGCGCGAATCGCAATATTCGAGACTGAAAATGTAATAATGTTCTTTATTTGTTGCTTTAACATTTAGTGTACATACTTACAATAGAAAGTAACTGTGTTATTGGTATTGGTGCAGGAAAACAAGATGTGTTCATTTCCATGCCAACTGGGGCAGGAAAATCTCTGTGTTACCAACTTCCTGCAAGTCTCGTTAGTGGAATTACAATTGTTTTCTCTCCTCTCATCGCCTTGATACACGACCAAGTAAACCACCTTAAAAAGCTTCGGGTACCTGTTGAAACTTTAAACTCACGACTCTCATCTACAGAAAGAAAGAGGGTACTAGAGGATCTGAGACGACTGAAGCCAAATGTTAAACTCTTGTACATTACCCCAGAACTTGCTGCGAAATCACCAGGATTCGCAAAAGCATTAGAATCTCTGAAAAAGCGTGAACTAGTATCATATTTTGTTGTTGACGAAGCCCACTGTGTATCAGAGTGGGGTCATGATTTTAGACCAGATTATCTGAAACTCGGGCAGTTGCGCCGACAGTTTGACAAAGTACCATGGGTTGTTGCCACGGCAACAGCAACTCCTCATGTTCAAAAGGATATTGTGGACCAGCTCTGCTTGCACAAACCTGTCAGTGTGTTCAGAAATAAATGCCACCGGCCAAATCTTCTCTATGATGTGATGTAAGTAAATTGTTCTAAAACCGGGATCTAACAGAGGTACCAAAGCCATCAGCCTCAAAAATGCCCTAGGGTATTATGCATTTCATTTTCAAAAGTTGATGTTTAATTTGTTTTTGACACTTTTCATGTCCAATTGTCTTATTTTCTATATGAGTTGTGTAAAGAGAAGTTAGCCTTTGACAAGAGAGGGGTTGTAACTGAAAATATGTTTTGATGAAGAATGATACTGTAGCATGTGACTACTATAGCCCTATATGTTATGTCCTATAGCTCTTTAAAACCTTTTCCAAGCTGTCAGTGCATTATTTTGGTGCATGGATCAGAAAGAAGTTCATGGAGAGACTGGACTCACTTTGGATAATAATGTTAATAATGATAATAATAACAATAATAATAGTAATAATAGTTATTATTATTTTGGTAGTCACAATTAGATTATTGCTCCAAAAGTCACATTGATGCACATGATTGAGATTTGATTTGATAGCTTTTCAAAAAAGGCATGTAGTTTTTGTGCAGACTTTTGAGATTCTAAAACATTAACTCAAATATTGTTTTGGTCTTGAGTTACTTAGAGAAATTTTTTCTCGAGCAGGTTTAAAGAACTACTAGATGATCCTTACACAGCTCTCAAAGATTTTATTATCAAAAGTCTAGAGGAGAATACAGAAGAAGAAGTGGTGAGTTTTTCAGTTTGTTTTACATAACATATAATTATGTCAAGTAAAAGGAGGGTTTTATGAGGTACATTTTGTTGTAAACATTTTAAAGGAAGTTTTAAGAGAATTTTGCTGAACAACAAATGGTGTGTTAGGATATTTACTGTTGGTTTATTTTTCAACAAGCTCTTTTAGACCAATGACACCCCTGAAGAGAACAACTTGTCCAGAAAATACCCCTCTCCCTCACTATGGACTCCTGATCTCCTCTTAGAGTTCCAGTTCAGGATTTCAGGGAAATATGTACCCTTCCCCACTGGATCAGTTTCCAGTGACCAACTGATAGAGGTAGTGAATAATGGTTTGGCATATTACTTGTTCATGCAAGTTTATCATTTGCATTTCAGGGCTGTGGCATTGTGTATTGCCGCACTCGCGATGCGTGTCAAGAAGTTGCATCCAGGCTTTCGCGTAAAGGGATTAGTGCAGCACCTTATCATGCAGGTCTGTGAAAGATCTATTCAGGCCTCCCCCTCTCTTTCCAACACAAGATTTATTTAGTTTCAAGAAAAGAACATTTTAAAAGACTCTCCTTCAGATTGGCAAAAAATACATTTCTTATAAAAAAGGTTCTTTCATCTCAAATGGTCAATTTGTGATTGATTGACATAAATAAGTTTAAATTTAATTTAAATTTAAGAAAAAGAACATTTTAATAAAAGACACTCTTTCAGATCTGCAAAAAATAAATTTCTTATAAAAAGTTTATTTATTTATGATATTTTTTGACTCAAGGAGTCGAGAGAGAACAGACAATAGGACTCGAGATCCCCTTAGAGGTCTGCCACCCGGGACCTACGGTTTAACGCCCTTATCCGAGAAGACGCGAAGGTCTAAATGTCTGCAGGTGTTAAAGCAAAGGCAGCACCTTCTCCTCAGTTGTTTTAAGACCCTGAGTGAAGGTCCGGCATCGGGAATCATTTCCGGGCCTCCCGCACAACAGACTGGCACCTTACCAACTTGACTAACCAGGCGGCAGTGAAGGCTTTTAAAAGTTGACAAAGCAGAAATGCCTTGATATCATATGGCCATGGTCGCATGTGTGTAAATGAAGGCTTGTGAAACACAAATTCTAGTAAAGGATACTTTTCAATTTCAAGAAAGGCAAATACAGTCATGGAAAACATATTTGAAAAAAAAGAAGTCATGAAATTCTGTTTTGAAATGACTGAGAAAAAAACAATAAATGTAGGGAAAAATCGAGGATTGAGGCACGCACTGTTAGCTATAAGATGCATGTTGAGTGAGCATTTTGGTTGTTTCTTTGGTTTTAGTTTACACAATAAATCTACTTTTTGAGGATTACAGTGGGAGCTGCACAGACAGGCCTGCTGGAGTGAAAAATGCAATTCATGGGAGTACATTTCATTAATCTGTGGTTATTTCTAGTACTAGTTGGGTTATTCTCATTTACTCCAGGCCTCAACTCGGAGAAGAGAGAAGATACACAGAAGAAATGGATGGAGGGAGAGCTATCAGTCATCGTTGCTACAATCAGCTTTGGAATGGGTGTTGACAAGGCTTCTGTGAGGTAAGCACAGTAATTCACAACTCGTGGGTATGTACATGGGGAGAGTGCTACTCCTTACATACTCTGACTGCAATTTTTAAACAAATTTACCAGCGTTCAAGCCAGCTAAAAGAAACAACTGAGCGCCCTGATTCTGGTATCTGCCCTTTGAATGGGCAGTTACAAAGCAATCAGCATGACCCTTCAACAAGTACTGAAACCGCTGTCTGGTTATTTATACTGAGAACTTGGAAAAATCTTTACTTAAAAAAATCAAAATTTTCTTCATTTTGACTGCAGTTTTCATTACGATCATAAGGTGAGGCTCTGAAAACGACAGGGTACTGGGTGAAAGAGACAGGGTGCTGAATAAAAAGACTGACGCCAGGAAAAGCTATTGGGTGCTACGCCGTTTACAGACTACACGCCTTTTTTCATAAGAACCAGGAAATTTGGCGAGGCTCATTGTTCTAAGTTTTTTGGCGATTTGAGCCTCAAATTGTTCTTAAATTGTTCTTATTTCTAAGTGTGGTTTAAATCGAAAAAAACTGCAATACATGTTTTTGAAAACGGATTGCTTGGCGAGTGTATTCTTGATCAATTCAACCTCTGATTCATTTTCCCGAGACGATTTCCAGTAACTATCCCAGGATTTGTTTTAAATTCAAATTCTTACCTTGGTCAAATTAAGTTGCGTCTGCTGATTCTCTCAGAACTCCGCTGTTTTAGCGACATTACAGCTTAACTACTCTAAATTTCTTCAGTTCTGAAAACTTTTAAAAACTCGGCCCGAGCCTCAGCTTGTTCTTAACTTGTTCTTAAGTTTTGGCCAATCTGAGCCTCGTTGTTCTTATAAAGTTGTTCTTATAAAAAAGCGTGTAGTACCCGGTCCTGTCGAAAAACACTACATCAGTGAACGTATACCAGGAAAGGCACGCCCTCTAATGAGGCTTATGTATGCCTAATCAACACTGTTGGGTTTAAACCGAACCCAGAACTTTGGCAGTAACCGCTGCACGATTTGCGGATCAATTTCTCGGTTTTATGAAAAGGTGAAGAAGGTAACCAGGCATTAAGAGAACCTCTTTAAAATTCATCTTCTACTTAGCTTTTTTTCCCTAAGAAAACATAATGGTCAGCACCGATTATTCACTGCATGTACATTCCTGATACTTCCTGAAAATTTCTGCTTTAGATATTTTGATCGGCACTTCATAGCTTTGTTAGTGCCTACAGAAAAATGTCATGTTGTTTTAACCAGGTTTGTCGCCCACTGGACGCTGCCACAGTCTATGGAAGCGTACTATCAGGAGTCTGGTCGGGCCGGAAGGGACGGAAAGCCATCTTTCTGTAGACTCTATTATTCCAAGTAAGTTGGCTTAGAACAATTTTTCTTATCAATAATTAGTTTGTAGTTTACCAGTAAGAAAATAGCTTCCATGTTAAACGTTTTGTGCAAGTTTGGAAGCGTGTGCGAGTTGTTCCACGGTGCAATGACTCCTGCAACTTGAAATTTGTAACTATATAAGTCATTGAAAGATAGGACTTGACTTTACTCTCGGCATTGATTTCATCAACTCACTTGTCTGGCAACGGTTTTGGCCGTTGCATGGGGTTTTACACGCCACAATCACTCATGCAACGCGTCTCGCTTGCCTCGGCGAGACAAGTTGCACGACAAATTGTCTCATGTAACAAGTATTATTTTACAATAGATTGGACAGCAGTCTTCTAAACGTTTTTGTGTATGTTAGAATGCACGGAGTCGGCCAAATAAAGGCGTACCGTACTTCGTATTGTAACATGAAAGCTCAAAAGTCAGCTGCGGATTACCGCAGTGCCTTCCAAAATTTGTTGAACTTCGTTTACTCATAAGAAGGAACCTCGAGTTCATTTCCATCCACCGAGTGTAAAGCGTAGCTGATAGTAAATGAACAACTAGTACGAATGAAACAGAACAAACAAGGAGTGCAACTCTGCCAATCCGTCGAAGTTGGCATTGTTCTCGTGGCTAAAGGGTCCTGGTAACGAATTGACGTGCGCAGACGTTAGATAATTTAAGTAACAAGACGGTTACCCAAACGAGGATGACAAAAAGCAATAGTGAACAGAATAGCCGAACGTTGGAACGCATCGCGTTAAAAATAACAACGTGAAAATTTGATTTGGAGTTCAAAAAGACTACGAGAATAGAAGTTTTCTCGAACCACATTTACCTTTAATCCGCTTTTTCTATTCGAGTAGAGACTGGAGTTACAATAACAAACAAGACTCGAACTCGTGACCCTAGGATAACGAGTCGAACACGCTAACTGCACGGCCACAGGGCCGCCGACTGGGTGCAACTATATTCGAAATAGCTATTTGAAGAGGAAAGTTTCACCCACCCCACCCCCCTCACCGATACACTTATTGCCCGGCCCTTCCTCCACCAACCCTGCCTGGTGAGGCCATTCCACTGACTAAATCAACTGTTCCTCTGTGTGCCAGGTGTGAAAGAGATCAAGTGTGCTACCTGTTGAACAAAGATTTGAGGAACAAGAAAGGGAAGACGGGGAGAAGGAAGAAGCAAGCTGTACAAGAAAGCTTTGAATCTGTTGTGAATTATTGCGAGAAGCCAAGGTGAGATTAACACGGTCGGGCAAAACTGTGAATAAGAATTTTGCTTGGCCAAACTTAACTTTCATTTTTCTTGGGAGTGTACTTCAGGCCCATAGGGATGGGGAGAGGTGCGTTTGGTGCGCTCCCTCCCTTTCCCCCTCCCCCCATAGGCGACGAAGGTTCTATTTTTTTGTGGACCAATTATTTGAAAAAGCAACATCATTCTCAAAGTTTTACTGCATTGATTTTGAAGATCAAAAGTTTGAATAATTCCACGGTTGTGAATTATTGCGAGAAGCCAAGGTGAGATTAGCACGGTTGGGCAAAACTTTGAATAAGAATTTTACTTGGCCAAACCTAACATTCATTTTTCTTGGGAGTGTACTTCAGGCCCATAGGGAGGGGGAGAGGTGCGTTTGGTGCGCTCCCCCCTCCCCCCACAGGCGACGAAGGTTTACTTTTTTGACCACCAATTATTTAAAAGAGCAAGATCATTCTTAATGTTTTTCTGCATTGATTTGAAGATCAAAAGTTTGAATAATACCCAGGATTTTAAGGTTGTTTTTGCCTGCCTACCTTACATTTCACTCTCGTACAACCTTATTCCGAAATATCCCAGGGGAGGATGCATCAAGACCCCACCCTCCCCCCCCATAAAATTTGACCCGAAAAAAAATTGCACTTAGACGAGTGGTGAAACAGTTTAGTTTCTTAGAGATTTAACAATCGATATTTTCCTTCAGCTGTCGCCATGGTGCAATTGCGAAATATTTTGGGGATGAAAAACCACAGGTAAGCTGGACATAAGAGTCTTTCTCCTGCGTTAACCGCTGCCTTCTTGGCTTGTGGAAGGCCTGGGTATAAACGGTTAGACCTTCGTTGACTTCTCGGATAAGACGTTAAACCGTAGGCCCGGGTTAAGGACGTTAAACCGTGGGCCCGGGTTAAGGACGTTAAACCGTAGGCCCGGGTTAAGGACGTTAAACCGTAGGCCCGGGTTAAGGACGTTAAACCGTGGGCCCGGGTTAAGGACGTTAAACCGTGGGCCCGGGATAAGGACGTTAAACCGTGGGCCCGGGTTAAGGACGTTAAACCGTGGGCCCAGGATAAGGACGTTAAACCGTGGGCCCGGGATAAGGACGTTAAACCGTGGGCCCAGGATAAGGACGTTAAA
>JAOBAT010074822.1:6865-19106 GCA_026413305.1 Hydrozoanthus tunicans | reverse complement strand
GTTAGGATGCTAGGATAGACAGGACATGGCATTAAGCCACTGGTCGGGAGAGACAATACCATAGGCATGTTAGGATGTTAAGATAGACAGGACATGGCATTAAGCCACTGGTCTGGAAAGACAATGCATTACCTTCATACCCCCGAGGCGTGTTAAAGGACGAGAACGTATCAGCTAAACTGTGAAAGGTGTCAGGAGCTCTTGGCTGTTCGAGAATGAAGCAATAAAACAACAAAGCTATTATTAAAAAGCTTCCCGGCACAAAAACTAACACCCTCAAACTCTAACAGTTTTCCTAATTTTTCTCCTAGTTCCTTTTACTTACTCGCCGACTATCTTGTCATTTTTTTTTTGTTAGGAGCCAAGGTACTCACATACATCCGGGAATACATTCGACACTTCTTCAGTTGTACGACATGCAGCGAACACTTCGCAAAAATGGCGGCAGATGTCGAAGATGAGGTAGTGACGTTCCGTGACGCGGTTTTGTGGTTGTGGCACGGGCACAACTTGGTGAACAAACGTCTCCATGGTGACGCAAGTGAAGACCCCAAATATCCCAAAATTCAGTATCCACCTATTGGTCTATGTAGGGAGTGCCATAATGAAGATGGTAGCTGGAACGAGGAAGTTTTGTATCGATTTCTTCAGAGTCACTACGGCGTGGACAACATTCGGTTAGAAACCGCCCGGGCGGAGGATATGCTTACTGGATTTGAGGATGCTGACAAAGTAAGCAAGACTGGCAGTACACTTAGTTCTAATGTAGCTTCGCTGATTGGCCTCAACCGATACGACACCAGCTTATGTCTAGTGATCTACTCCATTATTACATTTGCGTTTATAGCTCTGTATGTGTATTTTATTCGAAGGAGGAAATTTTACCGACATGGATATGGATATGGGTACAAACACCATGTCCATACACCATAAATACGATATCACACTAGCTTGTGTCTAGTGCCTCTTGCGTAGTCGTGTTTAGGTTTGTTACTTTGTACACCTGTACTTCAAATCTAGATTTCCTTGATAAGGGATTGGCTTTGGTTTGCAAACGCCCCGTTCATTCACGATAAACTATATGTGAAATTAATAACACCCTGATCAATCTTTGGAAACCAAAGATTTAGGCTAGGGTATACAGACCCTAAAGAATACGCAGGTGGTTCTAGTCTTATTGATGCCAACGGAAGTTTATTTATTGTAAGATGTTTGCTTATTTATTTATGAAAATACTTTTAAAAGTGTTTTTTAGATTTAGGTTCTAAACGGATTAATGAAAAACGTCATATATTTGAGTTTGTCCGAAGTTATTTCTATTCAAAATTATTATTGTTCAAATTTCTCATTTCGTTGTGTATAAAAGGAGAGTATGTGAAAAAGATACAAAAATTCCAAAAAATAAAAAGATCTCTACTTCAAGCGCAACTACTCAAATGCAATTATATGTTTCCCACAGATGTCTAGATAAGAATTAAATTTTTTGCTTATATATAAAAAAAATGTTCTTCTTAATTGAAAAAGGAACAGATAATTGATGTTTTAGCAACTATGGTTGCTTCAACTGAAGAATTACGCACAGAACTCGTGCGAATTTTAAAGTCTATATTTAGATTATATAGTATATTTTTAGTATCCAAAATGCTTCTTAAAAAAGCACCGAAGATAAAAACTACCTTTTTACAATATTTCTGGAAAGTATTTATTGTTCTTGAAATTTCGAGACGTTCAAATACTTACAGTGACTTGCTATGTTGCTTTGCGATTATCTACCGTAAAGTTCTTCGATTACCTACCGTAATGCTTTGCGATTACCTACCGTAATACTTTGCGACTACGTACCATAATGCTTTGCGATTACTTACCGTAATGCTCTACGATAACCTACCGTAATGCCCTGCGATAACCTACCTTAACGCTTTGCGATTACTAACCGTAATGCTTTGCAATTACCTACCATAATACTTTGTGATTGTTTACCCAAATGCTTACATGTTTAATGCAAGATAAAACAAGTGTTGTGAAAACGGAGAGTTAGCTACTAAATATAAACGCCAATTTCTCATAGAATTATATCACGGAAAGTATGGAACCTAGTTTGACTAACTTACCAACAAAACAATTGGTGCCTGAGTTGTGAACCTTATATTAACGTCTATCAATAGTTTCCAGCAACTTGGAACTAATAAACGGTAAATTTGGTGCTGTTTTGTCATTGCGTGGTTTGTTTATTAATGTTGTTCTGCCTATCCGCAGGAATACGCAGACTTTTACACGCGCAAGAACAAACTGCGAACTACTGAAGACACTGACTTGGTGACTGGTGTCCCTACAGTGACTTACGAAGACGCTTTGACAGAGAAAATTTAAACAGCTGAAAATGAGCGATAGAAAGTTTGCGCCGACTTTATTTCCCTTTCAAACCCAGAAACATTGAGTTACTTTGGAGAACGGTGTAAAATTAACCATTCCGAAAAAAGATGGCGGTGTTCTATTTACCACAATACATTGCGAACTTTACATCGCCAACTAACACATTTAAGGTTGACAGATTCTGAGCATGCGCTTTTACGGGAAGTTTTAACGTTTATGCGCTAGGAGGTATGGGTATATAATTGTGGATTATTCCCTAAAGGATGCGAGCAGAGACGACCTTGAGGATGGAGGGAAAAAGAGGAAACATTTGCCAAATCAGTTTTATAAAGATACCGCGGTATTTTCAATTTTTATTTATTTATTTATTTTTTTTGTTGCGGAAAATGACGAGAATGCACGCGCTTGGTGACAAAAGTTTTTAAACACAGCATATTCAGTGAGAAGCTGTCGAACATGCCAAGTCGTACAAAACCCCTCGATTTATTTAAATTTTATTAACACGACGCGTCAGCTCTCGATTTTGCTTTCAACTGGTATGGTAAAGGTTATACTTTGATCCGATTGGCTGAGGGGACAGTTAGGAATGGTTATGATGGAATCGTGACGAATGGTAGCGGGTGGTGATGAATTTTTGTGGAGGACAATAATGATTTTAGAAAATATAGTAGATATTAAAATTTCAGCAAGGAGATTTAGGAACATCCGAGAAAAAAGTGTGTAGTATTCCTTACAAAACTAAACACTTTCTGGAAGATTTATTGCAGCTTGCTAACGAAGGGTTGCAAATCGCAGTGCGATTACAATTGATTGCGACAAGATGCCGTCTCTAAGTTCCAATGTTGCGCAGACTTTGAACTCGAGTGGGGTTGGGGAAGAAGGTTGTTGTGTAACTGCCGTGCAGAAACACTACTGAAACACCTCGTAAGAGGAGAGTCGTCGATTATGGAGAGAAACGCCAAGTAGGGAAACAAACTTATACGGAAAGAATTTTTTTGGAGAGAGAAACTGTAGTGTAATCATTTTTATAGTAACAGTTTAAAGAGTTCTGTTACCTTTTCTTTCAGAATCGCGAACAAAGCGATGTTGATATTTTAAAAATAAGTTGGGTTATTTTGTTAAATATTAAAAACCATCACCAACACAATTACATTGCTCTTGATGGGTACCTGGAATGATAGAAAAAGCTTACAAGGGGGGAGGGGGGAGGGTCGGGGGGGTGGAGTAGGGATGGGGTACACCGCGACTAGACGCACTTCTGACGCGTTAACATGAATATGGCCTCACGCTGGATCAAGTTAGCCTGACTCTGAATTGGCAGGTCCTCTGGAGTTCAGCCTCGCCCTTCATTACATATAATGATTATAGCCACGCTAAGATTTTGTAGCCAATTTGACTGAGGCTCAGCATCTACCAATCAGAATTCAACAGGCTCACCCTCGCAGGTAGGGGTAAGCGATCACACCCTTTTCCTGTTAAATGCGTGGTTACATATGCTTGTACAGCACTCAGTGGTTCATTAAATCCACTTTCACTGATTGTAAGAGACAGGTAGCAAGCAGTATGTAACGACTCGTCAGTTCCCATGATAGTTGGACAGATAAGGAGCTGTATGAATTATAGTTCATCATTAGTTCCACTGGAATTTAACTTCGACAGAAGCATTAAAAAGAATTGACTTTCCACAAAATTTACTATTTTTTCTTCCATTGTAACTTATATAATTAAATTTCAGTTTACCGTCACAATAAGCAACGATCCGAGTCAGAACTATAAGCAACGGCCGTAGAATACAGAAAGGTGGTAATTGCGGTAATATCAAACCGTTTGCTTGACGGGTTAAACATAAAAAGCGTATCATGTCTTCATAAATAACTTTCTAGTTCGTTCTTTGACTTTTTTTATAGTTCCATGCGAGGAACATTGAATACGAAACAGTTTTGGAGTCCTATGATTTGATGAATCACTATAATAGCGCAGAAGAAAGAGTTTCACTGCCTTTTTGTTTTTTTAATATGTTGTACACAGGCTTGTGTATTCGCAGTGTGAAAATCTAAACATTCTGGTGAGCCGGGAACAGCAAAATGCCGCAGAACAACTGAAGGTTGCCAGTTCCTACTCGGACCATTGCATAAGTTTTGTGATGTTTTCGAAAACGGAGATTTTTTTCAGTATTTGAAAAAATCTGCGTCCTTACGGACCGTATTAAAATTGTGTTTGCACGTCCACCCGTAGTTAAGATTAGTAAATCTCGCTTGTGTGGTCAGATGATGAAGTAGAGCTTCTTTTGAAAGATACTCGCGAATACAACGTCTTTCGCGTAAGCGAAAACAGAGACTGGGAGACATGCTAAACCATGCTAGTATTCTGCTTGATGTTTGTGAATTGTTTCATCCGTCCGAAGATGCAGAACTAGAACAACTCTACAAAGAATTAAGAAATCACAAAGGATGTTGTATCCCTGTCGTCATCTGTTCCAACACCTTCGATTTCGCCGTCCAAACGAATATGATAATATCTCCGTTTTTAAAATCTACAGTCTGGAGAGCATATCCAAAATCCTCCGTAATTGTGGCCGAAAACGCCGTTTACATGTGAACGGTAGGTGAAACTGGAGGGGAAAAATCTCCGTTTTTTATTTCAAATACCATGACACGTGTGGCGGTCAGGGGCATTTAACAGACTAATTCATATGGTGTCTTGTTCAGAGGCCTTAACTAGGTGTACAGTAAAGATAAATGTATCATTTAAAAAAAAGAAGAAACAACATTTTTTGGTTTAAATGCTGGCAAAATAACGTCGTGCATTGGACACAAATTTTGACATCAGTGCAATAGCTTTCACAACTGAATGAAAACAGTTTTTCTGGTGTTTTATAACAAGTTGATGTCCGCGAGCTCTCAGTGTAAGAATTGGTGTAGTAATGAGTAAAACCAGTTGCTTGGTAAGCAGAAAAGTTATGCATGGCCGGCACTGAACACTGTTATACTAGTACAGCCATTTTGATACTCGAACCATACTTCACAAAGGCGGCTTATGAAAATGTTAGGAGTTTCTTTTCTTTTGTTTTTAAGCAGTATATCTAATTCAATTTTTCAATTTGCTAATTTTCCATTCGTGCAGTTTGGGGGAGGTAGTTAAAAAAAGCTGTAGTATTTTCAAACAAAGTCAATTGCTAACTTCATTTCAATGACGCTTTCAGTTACTGTTTCTAACTTTACAAACAAACGGTTGTTGTTTAGCCAAGATAATGAACAAAACCTCAAATTTAAGCCAACATTGGTAATTATCATTTATGCTATGTTTCGTGGGCATAAAAAGGTGCCTAGCTCAAAAACTACAAAAGAGAAACCTAAAAAGAGGGTGGGATAATGTCGACGCATTGATAAAACGTGTAGCAATTATATTTACATGTTGACAGTTATGAAAACCGTTTCGAAAAAAGTTCTATTTTCATTTCCTATGACTTGAGCCAAAAGTTGAAAGGGTGTTTGTTTGATTCTGAAGCTATGATTAGTGTCACTGGTTCAAAACAAAAAACACCATGCAAGGGTTGAAAGGAAAATTAAAACTAAGCGGATGTCCTTTGGCAGACACAAAACACAATTTTCGTGTTTTCACTTTTGAGCCCTGCGCTGCTTATTTCAAACGTCTCAACAACGAACATTATTACCTGATAGTATTTGTATTTCATTTCTTTGAAAGAGTCTCTGACATTTTGATTGTATTAGAAACTTACTACAAATTTTATTAAGGGTTCAGAAAGCAACTAAGTCTTAAGTTCATTTGGCATACAAAGTCGAGCTCGATACAACTCAAGATTTTTAGTAACAGGTAAGCCCAACCAAATGGGAACTGTTGTAAAATTCGTTTAAAAGTTGACTTTTGTTTCTTCCTGGTTAGCGTCAAGTCCTTGTTTCCTTCAAGAATGCAAAATTCGACACATTTTATGTTGCTACAACAGTTTCATTTACAAGCTTTTTTTATAAGAACCAGTAAATTTTACGGAGGCTCATTGTTCTTAATTTTTCGGCGATTTGAGCTTCAAATTGTTCTTATTTCTAATTGTTGTTTAAATCGAATAAAACATAAGCCTAAGGTACTGCAATACATGTATTGGAAAACAAATTGTAAGGACTAACTTAGGGGCAAGTATATATACGTGTACTGCGAATATTATGAAGCAATGACAGAACGGCAAATCATTTCTGTACTGCTGTAAGTTAAATGTCGAAGCTCGGTAAAGTTTCAAAATAGTTATCGAGCCCCGAGCCTCACCCTGTTCTTAACTTGTTCTTAAATTTTGGCCAATCTGAGCCTCGTTGTTCTTACAAAGTTGTTCTTATAAAAAATGTGTGTGCTGTACTAGTTAAGTTCAAACAAGTTCTACTGTTGGTTTTTTTTATAACTACAAAAAGCTTTTGGCTGCAAGAAAAGGCTCAGTACTTTTTTTAAACTAATTTTTTGCGAGTGCCATAAAGCTTAACTACAAGTAAACTCGAGTTTGACCGAAAACTAGGGTTGACAAACTATGTAAGGCTAAGAGTATGTCAATGTTAAAACTCTGATGTTCTGCAGTTTCACTTTTGTAACTTCGAAAACTCATTGCTACATTGGAACAAAGAGAAATGTACCCCGGAGGTGGTGAATCGATTTTATATTAAATTCCAAAAGACTCGCATAACGACTGTTATATAATAAGTCTTAAAAAATTGATTTTTCACCCACGGATCTGATTCAACTGAGCCTGGTTTTTCAAAAACCGGATGAAGGAAAAATTCAAACATTTACCTTCACCAA
Source organism: Hydrozoanthus tunicans (assembly GCA_026413305.1). Classification (NCBI taxonomy): domain Eukaryota; kingdom Metazoa; phylum Cnidaria; class Anthozoa; order Zoantharia; family Hydrozoanthidae; genus Hydrozoanthus; species Hydrozoanthus tunicans. The sequence goes on along the minus strand of JAOBAT010074822.1, from coordinate 11,933 downwards.
AAAGGTTTGCTTTGCTTAGAAATGGAAAAAATATGAATATTTCCAGCTAATATAACTCAGTTGATAAATCGTACGAGCATGGATTATATGCTTTTTCTTATAACAACCAGTGATATCGGCCGACGCTCATTGTTCCTAATTGTTTTGGTGATTTGAAGCTAAAATTGTTCTTAAATTGTTCTTATTTCTAGGTGTGGCTTAAATCGAAAAAAACTAAGTCTAAGGTACTGCAATACGTTTATTTGAAAACGGATTGCTTGGCGGGTGTAGTGTTTAATTTGAAGCAATAACAATTAAAAGGAAATCATTTTCGTAAAGCTAAGCTAAAAAAAAATTTCAATCGAGCCCTGATATCAGCTTGTTCTTAAATTTTGGCCAATCTGAGTCTCGTTGTTCTTATAAATAAAAAAGGGTGTAAAAACTAAGTATGGCTTAAAACAGCACAAAATTAAAAACAAAAATCGTATGTAAAACAAGTTTGTTTACATTGTCTGGTCTTTGTACTTGCCATAGCGCCATCCATCCCTAAGGAATGAAGGGTATCTTGATTTGGATAATTCTACTCGCTGTCCTTAATAGACTGGGGCGCACGGAAACCTTGAATAAAGGTAAGGAACGTGCGAACATTGAGAGAGGTTCAAAATACCTTTGTTGTAAGGTTGCAGTTTTTAGCGGCTACCAATTTTAAAAACGTCGCAATTTTGAAAAAAATCATTAAAAAAATCAAAAACTTTAAGCACTCGCTAAATTATTATTTTTTCTCTAAAGTTAGTATACTAATTATTGTTAATCAAAAAGTGGTAGGTTATTTCTTTATCAGTTTTCTTAGTCAGTCTATTGGGCGTCTCGATCTTCAAAATTTAGCAATCGATACAAGCACTCTCATTCGTTGTTATATATTATTTTCAGGTATACTTGCATTGGGCCTTGATATTATTTACACATTGATTCAAACTCTTTATCTCCTTATTGTTCTTGTAGGAATCTACCTTTAACCTCAGGTGTTAGAGAATTCTCCCAAGTTCTCATGTTGAAACCAACCCTGAGTTTACCATCACTTCGTTCCTGGCCTCATATAGTTTGCTTGTATTAACTCGAGCTCTTTGTTTACCGGTTATACACGCAGCTTTCTCGGCACGTTTACCTGACAAAAAAAACAAAAACCCTAAAAGTTTCTAAAGTTAGTTGTCGCTAATTTCTAAGACGCAAAACCGCCATAAATGTCGATGAAAAAAATAACCTTAAGGTATTCTTTTCATGATGTAACTTCAACATCTTTTAATATCGTTATTACTACCGTTATCAGCACTAATATAGATAACTATACGGTTTTCCTGATAGATAATACTTTCGTTATCATTATAATTATTGTCATTATCATAGTGATTATTGTTTTGATTAAAACTAAGTTTTTCGGCCGGTTAACCAAGCAGCAAGCATTTTGATCTTTGGCGGAAAAGGAAGGCCTCACTTTCTTTGTTTTTCTTGGGGAGTCGTTATTTACCGTATTTATCAAAGTTTGGAACGGCAAAACGTTTATCGAAAGTTGACAAGAAGAATGCTTTTGGTACCTTGTCAGCCCCTAAGAAGATGACAGGATCTTGACCATGTTTTGTTAGGGTTTGGAACCATTTGAAAAAAGTCGGTACACAACAATTTCGTTCTCAATATAAGAATTCTATCGCTAGCAGTCTTCTTTTGCGAAACAAGTAAACTTTCACTTTATGCAAACAGGAGTTCAAATATAGATTTCCGGTGTGATTTTCTAGTATCTTTATTACAGTTTCTGTTTGATTTAACTGTTTACTCTGGCTTTTGGTCCAATTTAACATTCAGCTATCTGAACAATAACCCAAGGTTATTGGACGCGCAGTCATGGTTTTAAAAACGTTAATAAATGAAAAGACAAAAGAACTGTATATGCTTAATTATATACTATATACAACGAAGAGTTTCTCTATAATCTCTTTTATAAGAACAAGCATTTCAAGAACCCTTGACTAAAACGTGCAGCCATTGCCCAAGAGCTACTTCAGAGCTAGGCGTTCTTGCACAATGTATTTTTTTTTCTACTTTTGAACAATCCCCGGAGGTAGGCCTAGCTCTATTAAAGTGCAACTCAACCCTTTTACTTGAGAACTGTGGATAAACTATAACACTTAATTTCTCGAAAACAGAAATGAAATATCAAAGTATGTAAACATTTTTTTATCAGTTTTGATCGAGCAGCCAAGTACAGTATGACATGTAAGCAAATAAACCATGAAAGAAAGAAAAAATGTGATCGGATGTAATTCCACTATTTCAGAAGTTGTTGCTTTTTGTTATTAGATTTGCTCGAAGTTGTGTATTTTGATAGACAGTAAAGGAGGAGGGGGAGGGGGGAGGGGGGAGGGCATTTCAACAATAAAGCAACGGAAGACTTGTATTCAAGATAGAAAAGCACACAATATTAAATTTGTCCGTTACAATGGGTCCGTAGGAAATATCAAGTTGATTTTAACATGTTTGAAGCAGGCGTAGTTTGAAAATTATTATTTGACACAACGTTATAAACTTTTTGTAAAGCACAACAATAAGCCGACATTATATAAGCTCCTCTGATGTCACAGAAAAATGACCGGAAGTGACCTTGTTTCTTGAACAACGTTAGACGTTCCTTTTACTCAAATTGAACAATCTATATATCGTTTGAAAGCTTGAGACATCTCAAAATAAAAGGGTTTAGCTGCATTTTAATAATTCCTGTAGAACTAGTTTTAAATAGATGGATGTTTGGTTAAAGGCTGCGGAATATTTTTGAATATTACTTTATTTTAATATATTTTGAAACATTTTTGTATTTTAAAATATTTTTGAATATCTTTTTTACATTTTTGAATATTTGAAATGTAGCTGGACACCAAAAACTAATACTAAAATCCCCTTGAATCACTTTTTGCTTGAAACAGAACATCCGTACTTTGAGAACGAAAGAGCATTCGAACCAGTGGGATGCTTCCGTGACAAAAAAACAGAAAGATCAATGCCCATCCTTCTTGGCAATTTTCGTGAAGAAATCGATTGGAAAAAGCCTCAAGAGGTCGTTAGAAAATGTGCTAAGGTAACCGCATTATCCGCACTCAAATTATCGGGGTTCAACTGTAGCAGTTTCAAATCCATGATTACGCATGCGCAAAAGATCGTGACCTCTGCACTTACCATTACTTCTAACGCATGAATGTCTAAAATTACCAATAAAACACATTGTGAGAATCTGCAAACTTCAAATTTAGCAACACAAAGTGCTAAATTGTACCTAAACACACGCAGTGTTTTTAGTACAAGAGGAAGTTTTACCAACTGTTACTTCCCCGAGTTTCTTTTAGCGGTGTAAGGTTCGCAATGCATTGTGGTGAGATGTAGAGCCGCCATTTTTTTCCGAATGGTCCATCACCGTCACCACAACAAAAAATCATCGTCATTGTTATCATCATCATTATTATTCTTATAACTACCTGCATAACTAATACCAACATCATTACTGTCGTTATTGTCATTATTCACAGGTGAACCCTGATAACTCGAACCTCGGTAACTCGTAATCCTCGCTATTTCGAAGCAAAACTAGTTTCCCTTGGATTGACCTTACATATTTATTGTACTTTTAACCCCTATAACTCGAAAATTCGAAGCAATTTTAACTTCCCTTGGCAATTCGATTACTGAGGTTTAATGTTAGCTTAATGATAGTAACAGGATTATAAGTCTTAATTGTTTACCTTTACTGCATTGTGTTATAACAAAATTAAATTCTATTTTTCAATTTCTTCGCGTTTGATTTCTCCAGCAACAACAGAGAGGTATTAATAAACAAGTAACCTACGAAGAGGCAACCAAGTTTTGTGATTGCCTTTAAAAAAACAAGAAACTGTAATTAATCAGAGAGCACGGTATTTCGTCACACTGTGTAGCTTCGCCGCCGTTATCAATCAATGGCAGATGGTTTGAGTGAGATAGCATATCTTGATTTTAACTTTTGAAACGAGTAAGCTGACTGTTTCCTCCTCTACATTTTAGGCTGTGAAGGATGCAGGCTTTGTTTACTTTGGCATCCAGTTCTGGGGAGAGTGTTGGACGAGCACAGATGCCCACAAAACCTATGATATGTACGGCTCGTCCAAAAAGGGTTGCTTCAAAGACACGTGGGGATTTTTTGGGTATACCAATTACGTTTACCGGCTTACGGGATCCACAGGTAAATTGATAAGTATCCAGGTGTAGCTCATCTTAGGCAGCCATCCCTCTTTCCTCATACCTCGAATACAGAGCTAATAGAAGAACGGAAGCAAAAGCAGTTTTTAAAGTTCCAGAAGTTGAAATTCTTACTCCTTTGTTTTGTTATCACGTTTCAGGTCGGACGTTATAAACCCTTTTTTTAGAGAAAAAAATCTGTGGTCACGCGAGTGTATGCAAACAAAAAAAACAAGTTATTTCTTTATCCAGATCATTTACAACAGCCTGGTTATTATAATATTTGTGTACTGGTAACAAGGAAAGTATGGCAAGGTTAATAATTCCCGTTGTAATTCAAACAATTTCTGCACCAGTAAGGCTGCTAATATAATATGTGAAGTGGGTAACACGACTGAGGACTGACCAGGGAAGCGTGGGTTGCGCTCCTGCTCAGGGCGTTAAACCAATCAATTTTTAGAAAAGTGTTGTGAGACTTCAACTTGAATAACAAAAGTACAAAAACCATGACTGCTGCAAATCTGTAGTTTCCTTCTTCTCCAAGGTGTAACCCTGATACCATTAAGCACCATCTCATTCTGCTCTAAAGTGTGATTCTCATACGATCAAGGATCATTTCATTCTGCCTAAAGTGTGACCCTCATTCCATCAAGGACAATCTAATTGTGCTCTAAGGTGTTATCCTCACTCTATCAAGGATCATCTCATTTTGCCCTAAGGTGTGACTCCTATTCCATCAAGGATCATCTCATTCTGCCGTAAGGTGTGACCCTCATACTATCAAAGATCGTCTCATTGTGCTCTAAGGTGTGACTCCTATTTCATCAAGGATAAT
>JAOBAT010074811.1:0-20882 GCA_026413305.1 Hydrozoanthus tunicans | reverse complement strand
TACACATGTAATGAAACCCGTGAGGTCTTCATATAATAAAGGATTGTACACCATACTGATGTTGTGTTATTATATAGCTATGCCATTGAGTTTTGTGACTCATATCTAACGCAGTTATTGCGAGTAACACTGAATATAACAAGAGACAATAGCAGAAGCGCTTTTGTCTACTCCTCTCGGAATGACGACAGTGACTTAAACAGCTTCAGTCTTCAGTCTGTTTTTGAAGGAAGTGACAAAGCGTCAACATATCAATTGAACAGGCCGCCATGTTGGCATGTTGAACGCGCGCGCGAGTGAAAGAAAAGCCACGTCGGCTCGCTCAGTTGACACTTTGCTTCGTTTTTCAACTTTCCTCTATTATCAGGCTGACTCAGTGCATAAAGGTATCACACGTACGGTTGCACAAACATATAAAGTTAGTCTTCGAGTTGAGAAAAAGATTTTACTCATTCGCGCAGCAATGTACGTGTAAAGATATAGTCATAGAGGTTTTCATATTCATATGAAGTTTATCTTCGAGTGGAAGAAAAAAAATTTCAGTAAGTGTAGCAAACTAGTTTTAAACAAACACTCATATTTATATAATGAAAAGAAAATTACACGTTGGTGCAATAATATGAAGTTTTAAAAATATTTATCTCTTTGTGGAAAAGGTTTGTTTGCGCCGAAATGAGCGGAAAAACAAAGAAATGACGTCAGCGATATCGTCACTAGTGAAGATATGGAAAATATATATGTCACTCCTAACCCCGATGTCATTTCGTATGAACTGATCTACAAGTGACGTATTTTACAGAAAATTTCTAATATCTATACAATAGAAGCATATTTAACATCTAAGGAAAAGTGTCTGCATGGAACCCTGTTAATACTTTACGGTCAGCGACTATGTACCAAAAAAATATTTAACCGTCTTAACGGGTTGACGGTGCTTAATTGGCAATTGTCTTAATGGGGTGACCATGTTTAATGGGTAACCTTGTTAACGGGGTTACCGTGTTATCGAGGTGACCTTGTTACAGGGTGATCGTGTCTAATGGGTGACTTTGTTACCGTGATAAATGTGTAACCGTATTAACGGGGTGACCGTGGTTAATGGGTGATCTTTTTAACGGGGTGATCGTGTTAACGGGGTGACCGTTTGTAAAGGGGACCTTATTAACGGGGTGACCGTGTTTAATGGATGACCTTTTCAACGGGGTGACCGTGTTTAATAGGTCACGGTCTTAACAGGGTAACCGTGATAAATAGGTGACCGTATTAACGGGGTGACCATGTTTAATGGATAACCTTGTTAACGGGGTGGGTGATCGTGTTAACAAAGTGACCGTGTTAAATGGAAGATCGTGTCAATGGGTACCCGTGTTAGCGGCCAGTGGGGTACCGTTTTAAATGGCTGACCGTCGTATAGCTGTCCGGCGAGCCAAAAATAAGTTGAACCAGTTGGCCGTAGTGGGGTACAACTTTCTTAACAAAACCACCCTTCTAAGTCGAACTAAATTCAATCTTCTCACATTTCATCGTTCACTATGTACACCATTTTCTCTATTTTTTACTCTTGTCAGTTCTCAAGATTAAAAACACAATTGTCGTAAACAAAACTTGATCAAAACGTACGTAGTTTGACTTATAGTTAACTTCAACTGCTCTCTGCTGCTCCACAAAATCCGTCTATTAATAAATTTAATTGGCTAGTAATTGTAGAGACTCGTTCGGAATGGAAAATATGAAACGGAAACGAGGCTACCGGAAGTTCTCACCAAAATAACAAAATGGCGGTTGTTGCTAGTGATGCTGCCGAAATTTTGGCCGAAGCCTTAGGAAAAATGGACGACTTGATCAATATTTCGGATGAACAGCTATTTATGGAAGGTTTGAAGAAGCAGCAAATATCTGTCGCGCCGGATGAGCGCGTGCAAGCGCTTTTAAATGAGTTGAAAACCATTGTAGAACGAATCGAACCGGCGCGAAACATTCCTGTTCCCTCAGCAACTGCCGAACTCCTCATTCACTGGCTGGAGAGAAATCAAGTATTGTTTCATTTGTGGCTTATTTCCTGTTTTAGGCTATTCGAGGCTTTCGAAATTGGTCACATGAAGCTTTTACTTTCTTTGTTGTTTTACTGCACAGAACTCGGACGCGAAAATGAATGGTTTGGAAAACGGGGAGAGCTTGCGAGCGCAAGTTGCACGTCTTGAAGCCGACAAGGAGTCGCTAATTTTACAAGTGAGCGTTCTTACGGATCAGGTTGAAGCACAAGGAGAAAAGATTCGCGAACTAGAGTTTAACATCGAAGAACAAAACATCAAGATGGAGGAAATGGAGTTACAAGTCGAGAAGGTATATTACATTTAAAAGCTGTTAGCAACATGACAGTCCAAAAATGCAATCATAAGAATCATAGATAAGAAATTGTAGTCATTATACGTCTGTGAATGAAGCAAAAGCTTCTGTCGCGTTTTGTATATATATTTTGTGCCAAGTTCGATTTACATGATATGATGTTTTCAAAAACAACAAAGTGACAATTGCCTTGCACTTACGTTGTTACCTTTTCTTGGCAGATCACTGCACACATGAAGTCATTTGATTTGATAAAATGATCGAACTCTCATGATATCTTTTCGTTAATTAATGTTTGTTGACAGTTCAAGTAAAAATAAACATATAATTTTTATTGAAATAACCGATCAGTTCAACAGTTATGATGTAAAACCTAATTTTGCAAGAGTATTTAGGTTCTTAGGTGAAGCAAGTGGAACAGATTTTGTCGAAATTATTGTCAGTCGATAAATTATAACCATTTTGGTGTTGCCCCTCCCTCGGCTCTGTACCAATAACCGTCTGTGACCTCATGACTTACAAAGTTTTAAATGGCACTTAAATGGTAATCTGTCTCTTCTAGTATTCGATTTATTCTCGAAAATACGCGTTCGCGGGGTGCAATCGATATCGGTTGAAAACTCTTTTTTTATACTGGTCTAAAGCGTGTATATATCAAAAGTTGTACTATAAACTCGAGCTGATTATTAAATCAAGCTGGGAAGCAATTAACCGAAGATTGCAAATTATTTATTAAATTAATTAATTAAAACAAATTGCAACTACCTCATTTTTTGCGTTTTGTTCTTAGTTTAGCACTGGTACCACGACAGTATGATCATGAAAACCCAGCAGAGATAATTGATAATTTCAAGTGTATTACACTACAACTTTGATAAAGACAGATATTCACAATATTAGGATTGTATACTATATGGTGAATATTTGTCTGAGCAGTTGTTATGCCAATGCATAATTGTTGGTATATTATCATTTCTGAAGGGGAAACTGTTGAACAGACACATATACTTTTAATTTAGGAACCTTATTTTTATTATGCATTCTGAGTGTCATAGTGTTTTGGTAAATTTTTCAAATCAGAGCCTCTAGATAGTTTTCATTGACAAGATTGCAAGAACTTAACTTTTCATTACTTTTCGGTAGCTCACTTTGATTGATCAGAATTCCTTTTTTTTGTTCCAAGTGTCTTACGTTGCATATATTAAATAAAAAGGAGTTTGATGTTGAACTGATCAACTTGGGTTATACACATGAGGCAAATCTAGGATTATTGGAAACAATTACAACTGTACAGACTACGGGACCAGGAACTGGTGGTATTACTGTATTGCTTTAAAAGTTTAACAGTTCTTCTTATGAGGCATTTTCAATGTAAAGACATCAAATAAAACGTTCTCAGTTTCACACTTTGACAAAAAGTGTGACATGTTTCTTAGTTGTTCTGTGAGCACTAGAGTGTGACATGATCGCCCAAACACAGAAGCTTCATCTAAGTATATAACATTGTTTTGACTTGATTTCTCCCAATGAATATTATTAAGTAGAGGTTTATGTTGTATGGTACAATCAAGAAATTGCTTCATGTAAATGTTTACAATTGACTAAATTTACATATTTAGTAATAAATTTGTAAGAGAGAAAGAGAGAAGTATAACATAGGCTTTCTCGTGTACAAAATTATACCTGATAAAGGACAGGGAAGAGTCTGGTGCTTATATAGATAGAGAAGATCTATAGTATCTGATATTTCATTATTTTTGACCCATTGTGCAGGAAAAACAAAATTCAGCAACTCTAGTGAATGAAAAGCTGGAACTTGTTACGGAAGTTTCTTCACTAAAGTTGTCACTCAGCAGTATCCGAGAGTCAATGGACCAACCAGGAGTGAAAGACAATGAATCACAGGCAAGTTAACATTACAATCATTTGTAAAGATTATGTAAACAACTTTTGGTTTTCTGAATGTTTGTAAGGTGCCAGTCTACTATGTAAAAAGCTAGTTTGGGTTTGATTCTAGGCTGCATCAGACCTTTATTCAGAATCTTATAAAATAAATGAGCCTAACTTATGGACTGTAGCAATCAATGGTCCCTTAAAAAAGGATGTGTAGGCAATTTACAGATTGTTCTTAAAATCTAGGACTATTGTAAAGTGAATGTTTTTATTTCTTTGAAAATGCCTTTTAGACTCAAGTCTGTATCATCATAAAATCATATACATGTTGGTACCATTTTAACTGAAGCATGAATTACAGATCTTTATTTTGTTTTATTAATTAGTCTCTTTTAAAAAATTCATGTAGAAAATAAACATTTTGCATTGTGCATCTTTACTGCGCATATTACAATTTTAAAATGTTCACACATTTTTGTTGTATCCTAGTAAATGTTGAGCTCTTGAAGACATATTAAAAAAAATAATTAATGTAAAAAAGTAGTTTTCTTCATAATTTATGGGACTTTTTCTTTAACTCATTCCAGTCTCCCCTTGGAAATGGGGTAAAAAGCACATGTTTTGCCTGCTTTCCTAGGGTTTCTCCTAAATGAGTATGGTTACCCCACATTTTTTTCATTAATCAGTCAAATTTCAACAGGACTCTCTGAAGAGAAAAAATAGGAACAATTTGAGTGCTGCAAGTGTTGAAAAATATATTATATAAAAAACATAGACAAGAATACACTGTTTTTTGAGGTAGTGGAAACATAGTAACAACAAAAGCACACAAAAATGCCTCCTAACCAAAAATGTTTTTGCAAAAAATCACAAGAAAATTATTCTCCTAATCCAGAAGAACTCTTTATGCTATCTTCCTTTATTTCCCTTACGCTCCATTGATGTTATCTTGGTTGGCCACATGAGGAATCTATAGCTTTAATTTCAAGCTTACAACAACAGGAAGATAGCCCTGGAGGGGGTATTTCTATCAATCATATCTCAAAAGTTAACATGGGCACACCCCTTTTTTATTCCGTTTTTTCAGTTTACTCATAATGATTGACAAATAAGGAAAATTTGACAAAAATTTAAGTGCAGGTTCTATTTCAATGGAATGCCCTTAACCTCATGTAACATTATTTTATAGAAAAATTTATATTAAGTAAAACTATGATTATTAACAAAGGTTTCTTTTGGTTTGTTTGCATAGGGTGAAACCCAGTCTGCAGCACTTGCAGAGAAGGACCTTGAAATCGAGTCATTGAAAAACCACATTGAAGCTCTGCTGGATGAACAGGAGAATTTCCAGAAACAGCAAGGTAAGTAATTGTCGCTCATGAGCTCCTTTATTTCTGGGTTAAGTGCAGATCTCTCGGTATATAAAACAAAAGGGTGCATGGTTAACTACTTGCCTTAATATAATGTAGCATATATATCTATAGCTTCTTCCCTTGGCAGATTTTTGGTTGGTACTTTTTGATTATAGTTCTCTCTTCTCAGCAACTCCAGCATCTGCAAGCACAGTAACATCAATGATATTATACTATAGCATTGGATTTCCCTCCTGGTTATCTGTTGTTATGATTTGTAATTAATCTGTTTTTATTGCTTGAACCTGCAGGCCTCTTTTTGGATCACACTGAAATTTTTGAGCAATTTCACTCCATCCCTTTCATTTTGTCCTTCTGGCATATATGTTCATACCACATGTTTCTCACATTGATCAGCTCTGTCTGATCTGGGTGTATTGACCAGTATGTGTTCTAGCTGTAGGCCAAAACAAAAAAGCACTGCACCCTGAATCATATCATTTTATCCAGCATCCTGACATTTTTGTCCAGTGCTTTGTCATTTTCAGCCCTAATATATCATATGAAAATTGCAGTCAAAATGAAGAAAATTTTGATGTTCCAACTCATCATTTTTACAAGTTCTTGAGCATTTTGAATGATCACTTTAGATGATATATACAGTTCTCAGCTGAAATAATCATGCAGTCTGTGGTATTTAGTGCTTGATGTTGAACTGCATGCTTGCTGCTTGCTTTTAACTAATATTTTATAGCTGCCGAATCTGGGTGTAGATAACATTAGTTGCTGTTCTGTTCTATTAATTAGCTGGCTAGAACACTGGGTGTATGTTCGACCACATTCTAGTCTCATTGACATGTTGGTGCAAACTAGTAGAACCCGAGGTGTCAAATTACTCCACTTATTTGCAGTTTTCAGATGACCCGTTCTTTTGCTCTGCTCATTGACTACACAGCAGAGACAAAGACACTAGTTTTGCCTTGGGTTTTTTTGAGCAGGCTATCTACAATATTATATAAAAAACTTATATTTTTCTAGTATTATAATGGTTTGCTATGACCAGGAAATGGTGCTCAAGCACCAATGCAACCAGCTAGGGCTCTAAGCCTTGTGAACATGGTGAAAATTAGGTAATGGGGGTACTAATGTTTGCCAACTTTTTGGCCTTAGTGTCCACTATTAGTGGTAGCATGTTATTTCTAAGTTAAACATAAATTGCATTGTTGTGTACATGGTTGTTAATTACTAGTTGTTTCATAAGGTGTTAGCGTGTTTGACTTTTAATCCTATGGTTGTGAGTTCAAGCCCCGGTCAGTATGTTGTGTTTTTGAACAAGACACTATAACTAACTTTGTTCCAGTCAACTCGGTCGTATGAATGAGTACCAGTTCTGCTGGGAGCTAACCTGTGAAAGATTAGTATCCTGTCCAGGGGGAGTCAAAGACTCTCATCCACTAAAACTTCTGAAACCCGAGATAAGCACCGGCCCTATGAGCCACTTAGGGTTTAAAAGGATTAAGCTAGCTAGCTTCATAAGGTGTTGCACTAAAACTTAGCGTCAGGCAAGATAAGTCTACTCAATCTAAAGACTCTAGCTACTTGATGTTCTTTTGAAAGCTTGTATTCTATGTTTCTTATGTGACTGTAGTTTTCTGTTTCCATCAAAGGTCGGCCATTGTCCGGCATCAAGTCCCAACTCAGAGAAAAAGGTATGAGGTGTTAATGTTACGTTATTAAAGTTAAATAAAAGTATCATGGTTCATCTACATTACCTTTGATCAGCAGTATTTTATGATATAATACTTCTAATTTCACCTGTAATTTAAAATTGAGAGGTCGTGAGATAATTAGAATGTTCAGTGTTCTACTTGTGTCATGCTTGCAAATGATTTATCATGTTATAGTACCAATTGAGTAAGCACAATAAAAATCATAAAATTATCAAATTTTAGCTCTATTTTATGGCCATGTTAGGCAAACTAAAGCAATTATGAAAGGAAAGATAGAAATGTCTTGATAATTAATCCAGTTCTATATAGAGTTATTTGAAATTAGTTTTGCAAGAAAAGTTGAGACTTGTGGTTATCAAGCAAATTCAGCTTAGTTTAGGACATCGATGATCATTAATATTATACTAAATAGATTGGAACAGTTTGATAGATCACTAATTATTATTCTGGTTTGTTTTATTTCACTCTACAGCATCTGAGGTCAACAAACTAAGCATTGAGATTGAAATTCTAAAGGCAGCAAATGATGAAAAAGACAGAAAAATTCAAGAGATGCAACAGTCAGTTGGTCAGCTCAGAAAGGCAAGTAATTTTGCTTTGGCAATTGCAATTAGTGACAGTTTATCTGTTACAGACCTTCAACAACTAAGTGGGATTGTTAAGGCCTAAAAATTAATGGGAGTCCCACGTGATTTAGTACCAGTTAAAGGGCCCCCTTGGCAGAGCCCCGTTTACAAGATACCAAACAATTTTTGTTTATACTGTAATTACATCAAATATGCAGGCGGAAGACCTAATTAAGAAAAAAGTTCATCGAAGTGCGTCAGATGGAAGCCAGGTATCCAGCTGCCGAGCCTCATCAACAGATGGCACCAGTGTACACAGCAATGAGATGCCAGCAATACGTGACACAGACATTCATCAAGAAGATTCGGCACCCTCAGATACAAGTGAAGACAAACAAGTATTTTCAGGTATTTGAATTTTTCAGTGTAATTTTTGACATTGATCATCATAATAGCAATGCATTTTAGTTAAGTTAAAGCCAATCAATATCTTGCTATAGGTTTAGAATTATTATACTTAAATTCTAAGAAAAATAAAGTCAATAAATTAGGGCCCAGTTATTCCATTTCCACATTGACTTAATTTACTTAAGCCTGTCCTTTCCTTGCGGAGCATAGGCCACCAACGAGCTCTTTCCACGTTTCTCTCTCTCTTGACATTCGAATCATTTAGTGCCAGTCCAAGCTGGCTTCTTTCATTTTAGCTTTCCAGGAGCGACACCAGATATTTCTTGGTTGTCCATGTCTTCTCATGCCAGGTGGGTTCCAACTCAGTGCATGCCGGTTGATACTTTGCTGATCCTTCCTCAGGGTGTGGCCAATCGAACCCTACTTTCTCTTTGTAACTTCCATGGCTGGGGGTAGTTGTTTTGTGCGCTGCCACAGATCCTCATTTCATATCTTTTCCGACGGAGACAACTATTGACAAATGACTGAATTCTTCTAGTGAGGGCTACTGCTACTAGTCTTCCAAGTCTTGTCACCGTACAAGAGGATAGACTTCGCATTGGAGTTAAAGATGCGCACTTTGATCTTTTCCCCTATTTCTCTTGACTTCCACACTCTTTGCAGCATCTTGAATGCGGTTCATGCCTTTGGCAATATGTCGGCCATGGTGCTTGGTGGCTCCCGGTTGAGTATCTCTGAGAAGTGTTTCACCTACCACTTCTGTTGCTCTTCCTTTGAACCTTTGAACTCAAGGTTTTACCACTCTTGTCCTTTATTGGCCGGTCCGGTCTTGTGTTCCCTGCCATGACTCTCATCAGGTGATGCAGCTCCCGTAAGTCCCTTTTCTCTGCTGCCTCTTTTGCCAGCTCCTCGTAAGAGCATCTCATGTCCTGTCTGACTCTGATTTGACTTCTTTGTGGAGCTCATTGTACTGCTTCTGGTGTCTTGCTCTGCTGGTTCTAGTCTTTGCACTGTTCAGTTTCTCTTTTGCTTGCTTCCTTTCTTCAATCTTCGCCCATGGACATTAAATGATGCCTTCCTCTCTCTTTTCTTCCTCCCTAGGCTTTTTTCATATGTTTCCTGCCAAGTCCTCTGATTCCCTCCCAGTGGTCTTCAATATCTGTTTTTTCACTCAGGTTACTGAGGGCCTCAAGCTTGTTCATAAGGGTCACAGCAACACTTGACGGTATGATTCCTCGTCTAACTTCTTGACCTCGAACTTGTACACTGCCTTCCTGGTGTGTATCCTCTTAAGCTTCAGGTGCATCTTAGCCACGACCAGATGATGGTCTGATCTGGCATCAGCTCCACTCTTGGTTGTCACGCCCAGCAGTGATCTTCGGAAAAGTCTTCAAATGCAGATGTGGTGTACTTGGTTGTGGGTTTTCTGATCTGGATAGACCCTGGTTTCCTTGTGGACATCTCGGTGTGGGAAGACACTACCTCCAATGACTAAGTCATTGTTTGCACTGAAGTCCATGAACATCTGTCCATTTTCGTTTCTTGTACCCAGTGCATGTCGTCCCATGGTAGTCTCATAGCCACTATTTTCGCTGATGACCTTGACATTCATGTCGCTCATTAAGACGATCTTCTCTTTCTCTGTGCGCTTGGACATGACATCTGCAGAACTTTCCTCGTAAAACTATTCCTTCTCTATGTCCTCAGCATCGTTAGTTGGTGTATATGCGACGATGGTTCTCATTATGATCCTATTGTGCCCAGTCTGAGGCATGCTGTGATAATCCTGGAGGACACTAGCTCTCATCCAATAAGGGCCGTCACTGTCTGCATAGATAGCATGATCCCAACTCCGTGCGTGTGTACTGCTGTTTTCCCACAGTGTCTTGAGTACAGGAGTATCTTTCCTGAGCTAAGCCAGAGCCTGTTCATTTGGTTTCGCAGAAACCAAGAATCTCCAGGCTATAATTCCTCATCTCTTTACTAATGTTAGTGCTTCTTCCAGCTTCAAACATTGCTCTCACACTCCAGGTTCCAATCTTAGTTGGCCTCTGATTGGAAGAACGATCAATCTTCCAAACACCTGTAGGCTTCCATTGATAAATGTCATCGAGTCTACTACTTTCTGTGCTCATCCGTGTTTCTGTAATCATTTGAATCCATCTAGCGGGTGGTTAGTCCTCCAGACTTCACCAGAACTCTGTCGGTCAGCTTTACCTGCTTCCAACCCCACGACGTGGGTTGGGTTTCAGGGGATTTTAGTAATCTATATTGGATTACTTAAAATGGGTCACAAAATAAGTTTGCAGAAAGTAATAGGCAGGGGCGTCGTTGTGCTATTCGGGCCGTCAACTATGACTAAAATGAATTCATAATAATGCAGGGACTTCAATATTGAATAACACTGAGTAACCATATACTAGATATTTTCAACGTAGTTATAATTAAGTTAGAAGGAACTTATTAACTTGATTAATATTTAAGGACTAGAAGCACCTGTAAATTATAAGCTATTGGAAGAACCGAGCAAGTAGTTACGAGACATATGTCAAGTTTGAAGAAGCAAGCACTTAATCTGTGTCACTCAGTTCCCCATGCCATGTGAGTCTGTAGCGCAATGGGTGTAACATCTGACTTGCAGGTTCGGTTCTTGTTATCGACTCAGATTTATTTTCTGAGCGTTCAACTTGTGGGCACTTTCCTTCTTACATTGTACATAAACAACATTTTATATGTTACAGAATCCTATATGCAAGCAGTGTCAAACCCAGTGACACCGAGCCTTAAAGCACTAGGAACAGACACTGACGCTGAGTCAGACTTCAACAGACAACATCCAGAACTCCGCTCATCCATTGGAAAAGGTTTCTTTAAGATAAAAAAAGAGCCAAGAAGTTCGAGTGAACCCAATTTGAGTGAGTATTTGAAGTTTATTTATGCTTATGAGTCAGAAGCTTCCAGCTGTAGTATTTTTGAAGTTTAGTGTAACAACTCAGAGTGTTTTGTGATCACGAGTTTGTTTTTACAGGTGTTGCTACTCTATCATATTAATATTCGAGATTTTTTCCACATGATCAGGGAATTTTAGAGACCAAAAATGTTGTGTTGTTATTTCCCATCTTGGAATTACAATTCGGCCTAAACAGAAAAATGCACAATAATTTCTTTTCTAATTTCTCCTTATCTCTGGTCATCACTACGCACCATGGAACAGTACAAGAATAAATTAAGAAAGTTTCAAAATTAGTGGTTTAACACACAAGCTCTGTTGCTCGTTTCCCATTGTAAGAAATTCCATATATTTTACCAATGTCACTCAGGGATGGAACTTGATGGTACATATTACACACCACACTGCGACTTCATCTGCTTGGCTTTGTCGCAGATTTGATTACCAATGAAGAACCACCTGTAGATTTTCACTTGAATGAAACAAGATGTAGCACTTGATCAATGGAGCTGTGAACATGGAATTCGTCATGTGTTCCCGCAGGCTAATCAGTGTAATGTACCAGTCAGATGCAAGAGACTACTGTAGGAGATCTGGGTACAAGAAAGGCTGCAAAACAGCCTATAAAAAGAATGTTTGTTTTCGAGCATTTGATTAACTTTAGAGAACAACAAAATTAATCTACTCTGTTTTCTTGATTTGTATAGAATATTTAAAAATATTTAAAAGAAGAATGTACAAGTTTACAAATTATTGCCTAATAATGTTTTTGGAGACGTACTTTATAAACTTCTAGTTTACTGTATAGTATTAATTTTTTCGTGTTTGTGTTCACTAGGAAAAAATGCTATCAACTCACCTCAACAAGGGAGTCCAGAAAAGGTAAACGTTATTTCTAGTTCCAATTAAACTGCAATATCATTGTGTTGTTAATTTAGAATTATGATACTAGTTGATAGTGTTGGTTAAACAATGCAAATTTGTTTTGTTATACATCGTCAAGCAAAGAAGTTAAATATGTCTGCATTTGAACTGTTTTAGGAAAATCAACCGAGGGCAGCCAACAATCAACAGGCTGGAGAGTCACCATTCAAAGAAGAGAAAAAAATGGGAATTCGCAAGTCGTTTGGCAAAGCTATTAAGAAGTAAGCTAACACGATAAGCGGTGGCACAGTGGCTGGGCAGCTAGCGTGTTTGACTTGTAATTTTAGGGTTGCAAGTTTGAGTCCTTGTCAGACCACTATGTTGTGGTTTATCATGACACATTGCCCGACTTGTTACTGTTGACCCAGCTGTATACAGTAAATGAGTATTAGTGGAGTCAAAGACTCTCGTCTGCTTAACATTACAGAAATCAGAGATAAGTGCTAGCACGTGGCTTGATAAAGGTTTTAGCTTTTATTTTTAGAAACGGTTAAACAGCAAGACATTCGTACATAGATTATTTACTTATTTATTTATTTACATTATTTAAACAAAAATTCCAGTTCAGCATAGCTGGTTGAAATGGAGGTCTGTATAGAATAATATGAATAAATTATAAATTATAAAAATGACAACAAAAAAACAAAAAAAGAAACCTTTCAAAGGGTTCATAAGAGTGAAAATTAACTGAGGTGAATGAGATGTTGCTTGACTTTTAGTTAAAAACTAGTGAGAGACTGATCATGGCGTAAGTCACGAGGAAGAGTGTTCCAGGATTTAGCAGCATTGTACTTAAAAGATGTTTGAAATTTAGTTGACTTGGCAAGTGGCAGGCGGCTAAGGTCTTTATTTCTAGTGTTGTAGTTATGCGTTTGTCCCGAGAAGTAGAAGTTTTCTAAGTGATACGCTGGAGCCAGGCCATTGATGCACTTATGAATCTACAAGCACTTGTGGTGTTCTGTGCGGCATTGTAGGGTTGGCCACTTCAGAGTTTGCTTTATATCAGTAGCGGTAGCCTTGCGACCCGCAATTATTCTGGCAGCTCAATTGAGAAGACGATTAAGGTAGTTCTTATTAGATTAAGGACAGCAATAAACTTTATCTTTAATTAATCGTGTGAAGTTTGATCCATTAGTTCATTTTAGTTTAATGAATGACGGAGACAAATTTGATTATCATTTGATATCGATATTTGCTATTGAATGCCCTTGTTATTTCTATTAGGGTACGACTAAAAAGGTTAATCTAGTCACCAGTACCAGCCTCAAACTTCTATAGTTCAGATAACAAATGTGTGTCACATGTCAATACCATGATTCTGTGTACCAAGCATGTATACGTATACACTCGGATTTATGTGTACTGTATATGAATCAGCATGTTTTGGACAGCAAACCAAATTTCTTATGCATTTGACTCCAGGTTACGCAGAACAACCTTGTTAACAATGAACCCAGAAGAGAGACCAGCGATTGACCCAGTTGATCTTGCACAGTATCACAAGCAGAAAGAAAGTCATGGGTAAGATATTTAGTGCCCAGCTAGCAATCACTTAATAATAATAATAGTTAGCATTTATATAGCGCCTTTCCATAGGTACATGCTCAAAGCGCTTAACAATAGTTTACACTTGACTCTGGTATTGAGGGTCTTAGACAGTCCGTTCTACACGGCTCACAACTATTTTCCTAAGAGTTGCCCTCAGTTAGTAGAAGAGACAGACCACAACACCGGGATCACCGTACTCTTTGTCGACAAGTGTTGTGATTTCTTTTAAGTCCCTCGATAGGAGACCGAGAGACTGGGCCTACGGTTTACCGTCCTTATCCGAGAAGGCGCGAAGGTCTAACCGTTTGCAGATGTTAGGGCAAAGGCAGCACCTTCTCCTCATTTTTTTCAAGACCCTGAGTAAAGGTCTGGCACCGGGAATCGAACCCGGGCCTCCCGCACGAAAGACTGGCGCCTTACCAACTAGGCTAACCAGGCGGCACTTTGCTGTTTTACTGTAGCTCGTACTTCTCCGTCTTCTTAAAACTTACCTTTTTGTGTTCCTTTGCATTAAAGAATGGCAACGATATCGATCACTGCTGCTAACTTTGAGTAAACTCTGCAAGAATGCATTGCAAATGTTTTTAATGTGAAGGAAACCGAAATTATTTTTGGGGAGAACAACTTCCGTTACTCCAAAATAACTAACAAATTTACCGAATTTGAAAACTGATTTAAAAGTGCCGTTTACTTTTCATCAGTCAATGATTTTTTTTACTTGACATTCACAGGGACCAGTTGGAGCTGCCGTTTGCCAAGTGGAGTGCACAGATGGTGTTAAGCTGGATGGATGACCTAGGGCTGGGGCGATACATTGAGTTATGCAGTAGAGTGATTACATGTGGGGACGACTTAATCAGAGCTTCTACTCATGAGCTGGAGAAACTCTTTGGGATCAGAAACCCATTGCACCGCAAAAAACTCCAGCTGGCTTTACAGGTAACCTTGTCCAACTCAGTGATACGGATACCTGTCAGACAGCCGCGTTTTACAAAACTTTGCACATGCCTTAATGTACGTACATCACCACATGAACAGCAGAACCAGGGATGCGCACTGCCTACCCCCCAATAATTTTGTGGCTAACAGATGTAACTTTTGGACTTTACATGTAACTTACTTAGTACTCAATATTATTTGTGAATATATAAATATTATGTCCAAAACAGCTTTTAAAACAAAACTTATTTATGTTGTCTACATATTCAAAGTTAAAATTTGTTATTTGTGATTAATTTTTCAATTGCCATGACGGTCAATATTTTGCTATCGATCATTACTAGTAATCATTACCATAATACTTGGCTATTAATTAGAGATTAAGTTTGCCATTTAATTTCATGATCAATTGGCAATTCTTTGCTTGTTTTGTTTATTTGTTTTATAACATTTTAGACAGACTGGTGCCTTACCATCTGGGCTAACCTAGGGGCGGTTAAAATAAGTTTGCAACTGTCAGGGGCTTCAGTTGAATTGTGTACGTTTTATTTCGTAGGCACTTCTTTCAGAGGGACCTGACTTAATGGGCAGATTGAGCAGTCACTGGGTTCTAGGTACTGTAACCATGATATACTATGTGTTCTAAAGAAAGCAGTCAATCTTACTCAGACTTGCAGTCTCTCTTGCTTAGGGCTCCCAGAATTCTTAACTAGCAGCCTTTGTAACTCGGGGTTCAAAGAAATCTTAACTAGCTATCTTTTATACTCAGGTTTCCAAGAATCCTTAACAAGCAGTCTTTCTTACTCAAGTTTCCAAGAATCATTATCTAGCAGTCATTCGTACTCAGGGCTCGAAGAATCTTTTGCTAGCAGTCTTTCTTACTCAGGTTTCCCAGAATCATTATCTAGCAGTTGTTCCCACTCGGGTTTCCAAGAATCCTTAACTAGCAACCTTTCTTATTCAGTTTTACCAGAATCCTTATCTAGCAGTCATTCTTACTCAGGGTTCCCACAATCCTCACTAGCAGTGTTTCTTACTCAAGTTTTAAGAACCCTTAACTATATCAGTCCTTCTTTCTCAGGTTTTCAAGATTCCTTATCTAGCAGTCTTTCTTACTCAGGTTTCCAAGAATCCTTAACAGTCTTTCTTACTCAGATTTTTTAGGACCCTTAACTATTAGCCTTTCTTTCTCAGGTTTCCCAGAACCTTATCTAGCAGCCATACTCAGGTTACCGAGAATCTTTAACTTTAGTAGGCGATCTTACTCAGGATTCCCAGCATCCTTAAATAGCAGCCTCTCTTCTCAGGGTTTTGAGAGTCCTTAGCTAGCAGTCTTTGTTTCGAAGAATCTTTAAGTAGCAGCCTTTTTTACTCAGGTTTCCCAGAATCATTATCCAACAGTCATTCTTACTCAGGGTTCGAATAATCCTTAACTAGCAGTCTTTCGTACTCAGGTTTCCCAGAATCATTATTTAGCAGTCATTCTTACTCAGATTTACCGGAATCTTCACTAGCATTCATTCTTACTCAAGTTTTCCAGAATCTTTACTAGCAGTCTTACGTACTCAGGTTCTCCGAACCCTTACTATATCAGCTCTTCTTTCTCAGGTTATCCAGAATCCTTATCTAGCAGTCATTTTTGCTCAAGTTTCCCAGATTCCTTAACAAACAGTCATTCTTATTCAGGTTTCCAAGAATCCTTAACTAACTTTCTCCCTTACCAAGATTTCTCAGAATCCTTAACAGTCTTTCTTACTCAGATTTTGGAGGACCCTTAACTATCAGCCTTTCTATTTCAGGTTTCCCAGAATCCTTAACTAGCAGTTATTCTTACTTAGGTTTCCAAGAAAAGCCTTAAATAGCAGTCTCTGTAGTTATGGTTCCCAGAAATCTTTGCAAGGATTATTTTGAAAGCAATTAAAGAATAAATCTCGTTTGTTTTACACTCAATGTAAATGGCCCCGAGCGTGTTACAATCAGAAGAGTTGCACAGGAGAAATTACTAGAGGGTATGGGTTTGCAAGCTAAGCAGTGGTTTGGAATTGGATACCAGTGTACAGGGAAATGTTCTTGAGTTAAATGCTGTATGAATTAGAAGATCTTGCAAAACAGTTAAAGATATCTTTCTTTAATTTGTAATCAGGGAAGAATGAGAGTGTTGATTTCATTCACTTTGGCAAATAACTATTCTGAATAAAGTAATAAAGAAACGAACAAGTTATAACCAATATATTGATATTGCTAACTTCACATTTTAATTGAGATGTCTTTTACTCGCCATTGAGAGCAGCTAGCACAGTTTGAGAACAGCCAGACTGTTGGACCTACCGAGCACCAAGTAGATTTCGAGCCATTGACAAGTGGGAATAGACAAGAACTTAACAAACGAGAAGTTATCATATGGAAGCAATCAACTGACAAATGAGAGGTGTCGCAGATGCATGTTTAAGTTTACACAACTTTACATATCACTTTGAATTAGTATAGAGTAAACTTTATTTGTTTTCGTTTTGTTTTTCTCAAAACACACAGGGTGGCTAGAGGACATTGGCCTTCCCCAATATAAGGAGTCTTTCAGCGAGGGCTGTATTGATGGCAGAATGTTAAATTATCTCACATTTGTGAGTATTGTGTCCATACTTCACAGTTGTCCTCGTAAGAGGTTATGAGTTTAATACAAAGTTTATCAGTTGAATATGTTGTCTAGTAGAACAACCAAACATAGCTGTTTTTATAAACTAGGAACTTAACCTTGACAGATGTTCAGCAGCCTTGTAGAGATTAGCTTCATAGCGACTGTTTTTTAGGGGACAGATCAAGTATCATTTGAGTGAGCCGCCATATTGGTGCGAGAGCAAACGAAAGGTTTGAAGCTAGATAGAGAAGGGATAAACAGTAGACGGTCTAATGAAAAGGCCCTAGTTTTGAAGAAGTTGTTTTCCCCTCTACCTCTCTAGGCTCTTTTGTTCGCATGTTAGGTCTTTGGTTGTACATTCAAGACTTTGCTGGCGCGTTCAACATGGTGGATCGCTCAGCTGACGCGTAGTCTCTCGCTTGAAAAAACAGCTGCTATGGAGGCTTTGTAAAGAGCATAGCTGGTTATGACTTAAAAGTATTCAGAATAGAATGGTTTAATCCTCCTTAGATTAGATTTTAGGGCTGGCACAGACTTTCATTTTCGCAGTGAAACCTACCGCATTTTTAGCCTGAATAAAGTGTGTTTTTTGTGGATACTTGAAATTTTCATGGATTTTAATTTGAAGGAATACTAAAAGTTGTTTTGGTGTTTGTTTGAGCTAACATTATAAACAGTGTTAATGTTCAGGTAGTTATACAGACGTTTACTTTGAGAAAAGTTAGTTGCTGTGGACACATGTAAAGGAAAAAAACATTAAAACCACAAAAACCCTGAAATGGTACAAAAGTATCATCCATTGTTATTTGTTATCATTATTAATGCTATTATTTTTATTACCATCCATCATTGCTTGTGTCCACTAACATGTGAGTCTCTGTAGCTCGATTCCTGTCATTGACTCAGAATTTTTTCTGAGCTTTCAACTTGTGAATCAGTAATTTCTTCGTCCACTAACTATTCTTCATATCCGTTTTTACAGGAAGATCTCTACCACCTGAAAGTTGTGAACCCCATACATCACATCAGTATAAAGAGAGCGATCCAATGCTTACGGTACGTTTATAAACATCCCTGGCCTTCAGTTTAAAACAATATACATAGCACTCAAGATCTGATAAGTGGTAATTAACACACCGGGGTGTTGAGACTGTTGATGAGAGCACTAGACAAAAGAAACAAGAGTTAGCTGACATCTCACTTTGTACGTAGTTTAAACGCAACGTGACCAGTGTAAAGATGTTGGACCAGGAATTGGTGCCCCAAACGCTGCTAATGTTGTTGTTATTGTTGAGGGGCGACGTTTCTTGAAAAAACCCTAACACTCCGTTAGTTGGATCAGTTCACGATAAAATCTTCCCACAACGACCCTAAGGAATATTCCCCATCGGTTGACGGAGTTACCTTTTTTTCTAGATTTTGACAGAGTTTACGAGCAATTTTATATTGCGTCGTACACATTAGTATTCGCAAAATTCAAAATTAGTATGCTTAGCCGAAACCGACTAAAAGAACTTAGAAGACTCGGCAGTTCGTATAAGGTCGCCATTTACGTGTGTACGAGAGGGTGCAAACGGAGGAAAATTTTCCCTTTTTTGAAAGTGTGGACGGGGTCTGACTGAGTTTACTTTTGTTGTTGATTCTTGTGGGGTTCTTAGAGCAATTCTTGATTGTGCCGCACAACATAAACCATTACTTGTTAATTTTCATTGAGAGAAATCAAGTCAAAACAATGTGTGTTTGTTTGCCAAGCGCCAAAAGTTACTCATTTCCCTTGGATATTTGTCTACACACGAAAAAAAAGTAGCTCTGGTCGCTCAATAAAATTTTGGGGCCACCCACCCCATACGATTTGCCATGACACAACTTTTATTGCCCGAAGACTGGAGAACCTGGAAAATTGTGTTTAAAGAGTAACGATACACAGTAAACATTATTGTGATATATCAGTTCCTGGTCCCGTAGTACAGTCGTACTTGTTTTTCTTGTAAAAACGACAAAAACCAAAAAAACGTTATATAAAATAAATCAGTTAGAATGAACTGCAAATGAAAAAAGTATTGATAATTGGATAGATACATAATCTGTAAACACTTATACAAAGAAAATTGTTAAATACCAAATTTTTATTTTCCTCTCCGAATAGCACTTCCTGGTGATTGAAGAAGATTACAATGTAGGTCTAACTCGAAAACTAAGGTTTGGACAAAATAAGGAATAAAGTCCAGCAAGAGATTAGTTAATTTTTTTTACTTTACGTAATTCATGAATCATTCTTTGACCTACAGGTTGCATAACTTCCACCCTAACTGTCTAAAGAGGTATCCCATAGATGAGGTAAGATTTTTCTTGAGTTTGCAATCATTGGTCCCATATATCCTACAAACGTGAATGAAACAATTGTTTTATTACATTTCTTGAGTTTTCTTAACCTATCGAAATTTACTGGCAGCTAAAATTTGTCCAGAACCATATTTCAGCTCTGCAACGATACACAGTCAGTTTCCATATATGGTCAATTCGGTACCGACATTGAGCGAACCAACCAGAACGCTAGAAAGGCGAGATCCAGGTTGAAAAATTAATAATTGACCATGATTTTAACACACCCTTTTCTGTTTCAGTCGAGCGTTTGGAGTGTTTGACTCGTAGTTCACGGTTCGTGAGCTCGGCCACTGCGCATGGTGCGCCTTTGAGGAAGACACTCTACCCGACTCGTTCCAGTCCACTCTGCAATTCGCGTGTGTTAACTGAGGCACGCCGGAGCCGAGGAGTTGTTGGGGGAGGGGGGAGGCTGATGGGGGCATTTCTGCAATTGAACAAGGCCCCGCCCTATAAAAGAGATAGCTCCACCCATGTCTGACACCTTGTAATATTCAAGTTTTCGACCAAGCCTTCTCGCTTAGCCATAGAAGCAGAGAAATTTAAAACCGCTAAAATACAAATATTCGAAAAAAAGAAGTCCAAACGAAGCTCGTTTCACTTCGTTCTTCATTTTTATATGAAATTTCCTTGAAATTTCGACGAAGGAAATTCCATACCTTTTCTGTAAAGTTTTCACACCTGTTACAAATTTTTGCCTGTTTTGTCAAAACCTTGATTATACTTTCGTTCCTTTTTACCTTTACTGAATGTTGTGTTTCGTTATAATGCCCTCTGAGTTGCAACAGAAATCAACAATGCAAAAACTTATGATTCTGAATTGATTAGATATTCTGTTCATATTTTACACGAAACAACTTTACACATGAATAGTCCACTCGTTCTATGTCATGTCTTTGTCTCACGTGTTTGTTGATATATAGGAATATAAGAAAACGCCTTTGTTCTGAAAGTTGTGTCGTGGAAATGAATGGAAATTTGATAACACAAACTAATACATTATTGTTAAATTCTGTGTAGTCATGGCAAAAAGGTGCCGATGTTTTACTGTGGACTAACGGGCGGGTGATGGAATGGTTACGTCTGGTGGACCTGGCAGAGTACGCTCCAAACCTAAGAGGCAGTGGTGTCCACGGCACACTATTGGTAGGGAAGGAACTCTTGTTAAACGCTAAGGGACGGTTGCTGCTAGGGGGAGGAGGGAGAGGG
>JAOBAT010074800.1:0-20883 GCA_026413305.1 Hydrozoanthus tunicans | reverse complement strand
TATTATCATTATTATTATTATCATTACTATTATTATTATCATTATTATTATCAATATTATTATTATTATCATTAATATTATTATTGTTATCATTAATATTATTATTATTATTATTATTATTATTATTATTATTGTTATTAGTTTTGATTTAAAGGATTTTAAGGATGTTGCGTTTTTTATGTTAGAGTCAAGATCGTTCCAATAATTCACAACTCTATAACTAAATGAGCGCTGTCCTGCAGTGCCGCGGACTTGTATAATGGAAGCTGTAAGCTGTCTCTTTGACGAGTTTGCCGTTCGTGGATGTCCGTTCTTTTAGGTAGGTGCCATATTATTCAAGCATTTAAACATAAGGGTAGCTTCACTAAATTTCTGATGCTGATTGATTGATTGGGAGACAGTTGAGGTGTTGTAGTGCTGGAGTTAAGTGGTCGAACTTAAACGGATAAATAAACTGTTCCAAAACTATTGTACTTCTAATTCGTGCAAATGTCACAAATAAATTATTTCATACCTCAGTTCTTGCCTCCTTTCGTCTCGCCCGTACTTCTAAGGGCTTTCTGAAGTCATCTAGAGGTGAACGGGAGCTTGGACCAGAAAATCCTTAAAAGTACCAGCGAGACAAAGGGAAGCAGAACTTAGATATGAAATAGTAGTGCTTAACTTCCTTTAACCTGAAATATGAGACAAGTAAGTTACTAACTTTAGTAATAACTCTATATGTCATTTCAAAAAGAAAAACGCCTTTGTTTTTCATCGTTTTATCAACATTTGGCCGATGGTCTTCCCAAGACCCGTCCCTATACCGTACAACAGCTTTTAGAACCGAGAGAGTCCCGTTAGAGTATGTCAACTTAAAAACAGCCAGAGATAAACAACGTTTCTTTGGCAGCACTCTGGTTCGAGAGACTTCTGCAGTCAGATTCTGGCTCTTGCTGGTACACGTAGAAAAAGCAAAGCCTGACGACAACAAAAGTGAGTTTTGAAAAAAATAGTGCATGATAGGTGGCTTTCAGAATTCCTTCATTTCCAGCGCGCGCTAGCTTAATCAAGGACTGCTGACTGTCAGCTAAGTTTGAGGAGCGATGCTGCAAAGACGGGAAAAGCGCTTTGATAACTCTGCCGAGGTTCAGTTTTCCTTGAATGAGAGGAAGCCGGGTGGTGATTTGCACCTTGTATGGTTTAGATATCAAGCAATACAACTTTTGTTTCTTCATATTGTATTGCAAATCAAAATGGAAAAGTGGTTGCTTGGTTACAATATGAACTATAAGAACTAAGGTTGGCCTTTCTAAGAGAAATGTCAGGCGGATGACGGAGAAGGTTTCAAGGAAAAATGTTCGGTCCTACGTTTCTGGTGGATGCTTGATAAGGATGTTTATTTTAGGCAAAGAGCAACAATGGGGAACTAAACATTTAACTTGACATCACCTTTAAATCGTTCTAAGAATGGTGATAGCAAAAAAGCTAAGATTCCGAAGCTAAATTTGAAGCGAAAGCTTGAGTTTCAAGTGAATGGCTGCTGAACTTTTTTTGGGAGTAGATCAGCTAGGCTTAGTTGATCTCCATCGGATATTCTTCTAGAATACTAATAGACGACACCATATATGAATTGAATCGAGTGGATAGGTTAATGAAGAAAACCCCGCCCCTCTAAATGAAAATCAGCACCACAAACCAAACAATGTAAGTTAAGTTCTATTTCTTTTCTTTCAATCTCTTGTATACTTTCAGGCAACTTTCAGTCTGAATGATCGCCAACTTAGCAATTAACATGTCAACTGGTCGAGCAATTATGAACAAACAATATTACGAGCAAAATGACTTCCAATAAGCTTTAGTTTCCTATACATGATGAAGAAAACAACAAGTCCTATCAGTTAAAACTGTGTCTCTGCGACACCGAGTGTAAATAGAGATGTTTTGACATTATTCTTATTAAGGTTTCGTAAATTCAATGTAATGGTCGAAACGGTTATTGGCGGTGCCTCTTTCGGGTATTTCTTTCCAACTTCATATCAAGAAACTACTTTCATATAAGAATACTTGGCAACTTGGGAATATTATTATATTATCTTATAAACGTTCTTAAACGCTGATCAACGTTTTTAAATGCTTCCTTTTCTTAATCTCAAAAATATAGGTGATTTATAACTTGACCCAGCCTATTTGTTGATTTAAAATAATGTATCAGTCCTAAAACGGTAAAACTTTTTCTTTCACTACAGGTTAATCGAAAATATTTTAATCTATTCTTTTGAAACTTTTTCTTTCAGATCTGACACCCTTACAATGTTACAGTTTCATAAAAAATTGTTTATACTTATTTAACTGTAACCTTTTTTTAATCAAATAAGGTCATACTAGAATATAATATAATAAATATGTGGATTCCTTTATGTTTTTTGCTAGCACTACCAATCAAAGCTAATTTTTAAGGTTAGTCTCGTTTGATGCCTAATTATAAGACAAACCTCCAACGGAAGTATCATATTTACCATTAATGCCTCCTCCTCAGGCCCCTCTCATTCTTTCGCAAAATTGAAACACAAAAGGACTGGGTCGATCGGTATGTCAGTTAAATAAATAGTGTTTTATATACTTTCATCGTTTCTGCAAACAAGAAACTGGCGAGAAACTGTTTTTGAACGCAAGACCATGTTATATACATAGGTAACTCTCAACAGCTCTCGTTGCCTATGGCAACGCCTCGTATATTGATCCTCCACTCATCATCCTCACAATGATAAAACGTTCAACTGTCAGTAATGCAATGTGCATCAGAACAGCAACACTTTCATCACAACGCTTGTCAAAATGATGATCGATGAATGAGTACTTTGGCTTTCAACATTACCTGAAAGGGAACCAGAAACTATGTTGAAAGAGATAACATTAAATAACACCATAAACAGACAACTGAAGTACAAGGAAACATTTTAAGCTCATTTCAAAGGGATACTCTTCAGCCAATCATAAGACTTCTGTTTTGGCAACGTGCAGTCGCATCAAAAATCAAAGTTTGATAACTATACTCACTAAGTCTATATATATATAGCTATAGGCGTCACGTAGACGTTTTGATCATTCAACTGCTTAACTCAAACTCGACGAATAATTGTGTACATGTCATTCAAAATGCATCATTGATTTACAGATGTTAAAAAAGTTCGCGGAAGATCCAGTGAACTGTATAATAGGGTGTTAAGTTCTATCGAATTTAAGAATTAGAACCAGAACTTATTTGATAAGTACATGTCTATCCTTTTCTCTCGCTTAAAATAAAGGAATAGCTATATGTAGGCACATTATAAAATGTGTGGATTTGAACATAAATAAAGTGAGTAAGATGAATAACATGAATAAACGGACAAGTATGAATTGACGGTCGAATATTAAGCTCATGTTTAAAAACCGCTTACAAAAATCAAAATTGCAAATAAACTCATTGCCAAAAATTTTTCTTATCAATGAGCATCGTTACATGCTGGGTTACGATGTATATATCAGAACTGACATTTTAGTGGGATATGCAAAAATCCTGGTACAAATTTATATAATCAAGGATTCCTTAAAAACCTTGTATGAATTCTTCTATGCAGCAAGCACCTTAATAGTCGAGAAAATTAGAAATATACTTTTAGATATAGTTCGCTTGCATGTTTAGAGGTCTTCCAAGCTTGAAGTCTTTAAATAATACCAGGTCTAGACTGTTCTATATTTAACAACTATCCCCCGAAGGGGAGGTGAATAGCGGTGGATATATACCGAGACGCGAAGCGTCGATGTATAATTCTAGAGCTAGACAACGTCCCTAAATAAGTATTTACCAGAATATATGGATAAAATGCACTTCATTTTTTCAAAGAAAAGACAAAATTTAAGTTTCTTTGTGTACATTTGAGTTACGTTTACATTCTTCGGGGTTTTTTGAAGAACGTAAAATGTCGTGGATTTTAAACAGATTTTGAAAGAAAAAATTTTATCCTACCCGTAAAAACCAAAAAGCCAAATTTTGTTGTCCTTTTTGCGTTTTCTTCAATCATTTCTTCGTCTAGAACTAACTGGTAACGCGACGCCATTTTGACCACTGCCTCAAAATCAACTAACAGTCATGGATATTGCGAGATACGGGAGCCAATCAGAGCGCGCGAAAATGGATTTTGGTTGCTTTGGTAAATACTAAAGACTTTTAGTACAAGGCACTAAAATGTATAATTTCTTTCTAGTGTTCAGGAACTACCAAATTGTTGCTATAATGTTGCAAGCATGTTGCTATTATTTCAGCGCTTACCAAAGTCTTGCTTATCAGACCTTTGATATATATCTGTAGAAAATTAACATAATTAGTTGAATCTCAGTGCCTTCAGTTAATCATTGTGTATTCCCGAATTTCACTCTACTTACTGTATAAGATTTTCGGGCAGTTTCCAACGTGCTTCATAATAGCCTTTTTTGAGCTTGTTTTCCCTCCGTTTTTCAATTCGCCATGAACCTGAACCATGAAGAGGAAAAATGAACAACAATTTTATTTCGTTGTAGGCTATTGCCTTTTATTCCTTTGTTTGAGATATTGTTGATTGTGGTCATTTTAATTTTTTGATTTATTTCCATCTTCGTTTATTTGCCGTATTTATTGAGAAGGTGTTTTAAAAAGTCTGCCAAAGTAACTTGCATTGTACGCTGTGTTAAAAGTATACACCTTCTTTTATCTTTATAAGCTGATAAGGCTTTAGGCTGTGAACAAGGTAACTTAAGGTCGTCAGATAGGAAATAAACTGTTGTAAAATCAATACTCACTGTCACAGAGAAGTTTGAACACTCGGTGCGAGAAAGCATGCGCATCATAACGGTGTTTTTATTTCCCTGCAGTAAGATCATTTAGAAGACCAATGGTTATGGAAAGTAGAATAATACAGTCTAAAATTTCCTTACATTATGATCATGAATTACTTTGAACAGCTTTCTGTCTATACAGCCGTAGAAATAAAGCCATATTGATAACTTCAGTGAAAATTTGGAGTTAATAATCAAGTAAATTTCTAGTGTTTGTCTTTGACACTACACTTACGCTAGCCATTTAAAATCAATTTTAATTTTATTTCTACTCTTATCGCATTTTACATATTCACTAGTATAGACAAGCTCAGTAGTGATATCGAGTCTAGGCAGTAGCTCTATGACAATTTTGATTAAAACAATTAATGGTTGCCGTCCGGGTGAGGGGGGGTGGGGGGTTGTCATGGCCTTGGGAAGCAGACATGCCCACCCATGGCCAGACAACAACTTAAACAAGCATTTTTTATACTTGAGATGAATCCCACAACGGTCTACCATAAAACTTAGTTGAAAATGCAAATTTACCTTTCATCCCTTTCTAAAGAAATTCAACCTTTTCTATTTTTAACCCAGATTGTTCAGAATGTTACGAAGACATTAGTTTGTTTATATATATTCTTACATCAGAGAAAGATAACCTTGTTAAACAAAGTATGTCTTTTTAGATTATTTTGAAATTGTTTCGTATATATTTGTATTTTTAGAAATGCTTTGACAATACTGGAAAGTCACGTCATTAAAGCTTGTACTGTTGTTGTTGTTAATGTTAAATATGTTGTTGTTATTTTTGTTATTGTTGTTATACATTGTCATTATTGCAATTAGAATCTTAATCAAAAGAGAATATGTTTTGATGAAATGCAAAATGGAGCTCGCGAAGGGCATTTCCACAAACATTTCGATAACCCAATCCTTTTTTACCTTTATAACATCTCCCACCTACCCCAGCCCCAAAGTCTACCCTCTTGTAGTTAGTCCTACTGTGTCTCAGCTGATGATTACTTACGTTAACTCTCGAACGATTGTTGAATACTCCAAGTTTTGAGTGTCTTCTCCAATGTACAGTGAACGTAAGGAATGGTTCTATCTTACTCAATTTGGAATGAACACGCCAACTTGCTTTTATTAACCATCCAAAACTTGAGCTCACAAACTTTGGGGTGAGAGATAAATCTCTGATAACGTCTGTAGATATTGACAAGAAAACAATTGTTGCCAAAACGTCTGATAGTTTACAAGTTCTATTCGAAAATGAAAGAGATTCCAGATAAAATCATAACCATAAAACAAATAAAAACGGTATCTGGCTTAAAATTTTTTTAAAAAGGGGCTGTCGGCTGTCTTACTATAGCATTTTTCAACAAGTTAGTAAAAGGCTATTTAACAATTAAACGAGCTGGAGTCCCTATGAATCAATAGTCGCTGACTTTTACTGATTCATAGAAACAACAACGAGTAGAATTGTTTTTGTAGAAACCAACTGATTTTCTACCTTCGAATTTGAATCGATAATTTAAGGGGTGTATAAAATATCCTCAGTTACTTTTTTTTTGTTTTAAAGTCATTTAAAACCGCGGCGGTTTCACTACTCACTGTCTAGATCTATTACTCATTAGACAAACTCTACTAGTGGTCTTTTGCAAATCTCCCATTCTGATTGGCTACAAGTGGTCTATCGGCCGATAGACGGTGAGTAGAGAAAACCCGCGATTTTTCAAAATTGCGGCTTTTTCTGCCACCCGTTTTCTAGAGGCGACTCAAGAACTTCTTTAAGAACTTCACTTTGTACAAATCTTGTTGTAAATAATTTTAAAAACTCGATCAATCAATAAACAAATAAATAAATGAATAAGAAAATAGATAAACAAATAAACAAACAAACAAATAAATAAATAAATAAATAAAAGCCTTTCCCATAAGCTTTTCTTCGAGATGTACACAATGTTGCACAAGTACTTTTAATTTCAAGTACTTTGATTTAATATTTTTTATTGTACGTTCTGTAATTAAATTTTTATACTCCGACGAAGGCGGCATGAGGGGCGGGTAAAAACTAAGATTTTTTGATTATATATAGATATTAAATTACTATACTTTTTAGCGATATTCATTTACATTTTCACAATCATTAAGTTTCAACTTTTACCCAGTATGATGCCCGTAGGTTACTAACCAGATACCCCTTGATCACTAATCAGGTAAAAACAATAAAGAACATACTGATTCTTAAGGAAAACGCCTTCTTTTTCTTCCAGGCTCCATTGACATTTATCAAACACTCGTAGTCACCAGAATCTTTCAGCCGAGCATTGAACGAAAGAGATGCAGTAGAGTTGGACCAAGGTTTGTCAACGATTTTTCTTACTGCTTGGAAGTGTCGGTTTTTCTTCAGTTTCAGCCGTCGACCATTTTTCTTCCATTTGACAAGAAACCAGGGTTCAACTTTGCACTCAAGTCTGACTGAAGCTCCAATGTCTTCGTGAAGGACAACTTTAGCCGCCTTCTCAAATTCTAAGGCAATGAGCAAGAAATAAAAGAAAACACTTTCATATTTTACAAAAACTGTTAGATAAAGTAAAACACGTGATAACCCACGATCCAGCGTGATCCCCCATTCTAAATACTAGAAACCACATTTGTTAAAAGTTTATTTCTGTAACTGTGTCTTGGGATAGTCCTTATTCGAGAAGTCTGACAAACTGCTAGTATTTGAGTTAAGTTAGAGCAAAGTTAACACTTCCTTCTGCAAATATTTGTTAGGAACATGTGCGGTGGTTTGACTAGAAGTCGAGCCCAGTTCTCCCTCACGGCAGAGTGATTCTTCAGCAGATTGTGATTGATTTATAACCTAAATTTTATTAAGTCGATAAAATTCTTAGATATCGCACAAACTGTAAAACAATAATAATGAAAATGATAACAATAATTTGAAATTTAAAAAACTGTTATGATAAATATATCTTGAAATTTTAAACTTTGTAAACTTAGTAAAATAAAAGATAAAAAGCTATTAGATTTTACTAACCCATAATTTAACTTAACTCAGATATTAGCAAGTTGTCAGACTTCTCAAATAATGTGATAGAAATAGACTTTAACAAACGTGGTTATTATTAATCATATAGAATGGGGCTTTAGCTCTGGGTCACGCTAATTTGAAATTCATTGATCGTGTCGCAACAAAGCAACGTTGTAAACATCTTTTTTTGCCCTAGAAACTAAAAGTTTAAAATCATGGCTCCCACGGGTTTTTCTTTCGTAAATTCCTTTCAAGTAAAATACATATAAATCTGTTAAGTCGTGCGAGAGTTTAAACGAAAAAGAAAGCCTGGCAATTTTCTTTCTGGTTACAAGGCTTTCCCAATCAAGTTCTTCTCAAAATCATGTCTGTAGGATTCGGGTAATTTATCAAAGGGGCTCGTTAAAGAAACCCTCCAGTGTATAACATTATTGGTCTCAAATAAAACTTTTATTAAGTCTCTATCCATTTCAGCAGCACAAGTTTGATATTTTTGTGCATTTAACTAACGCCAAGCAATTTGTTTTCATCAGTTTACAGTTTGAATTTCCGTGCGCCGCCATTTTGAATTGTGACGTAACGTGGTTGTAGTGCCAGACCCCTTTTTGTTCATTGCTATTGTTTCGTCGTGAGTGGAGACTGGCACTACAACCAAGTTAAGACATAGACTTAAGGCGGGAGTACACATAGTTCGCGCTTTGTGGCCACGTTTCTTCCGATATCTACGTCCATGGTTTGAATCTACAAAATCGCTCTGCTTAAAACACAGATGGAATGAT
The DNA here is from genome assembly GCA_026413305.1 of Hydrozoanthus tunicans. NCBI lineage: Eukaryota > Metazoa > Cnidaria > Anthozoa > Zoantharia > Hydrozoanthidae > Hydrozoanthus > Hydrozoanthus tunicans. The sequence continues at coordinate 12,246 of JAOBAT010074800.1, read as the reverse complement.
GAAGAGTCAGCTTTAACATTTTGAAATTTTTTGATTGAATTTTGAGTTGTATTCTTTTTTCTTCAAGATAAGTAGTTTTAAAGATAATTTTTAGTTTGGTGATTTTTTGGAAAGTTTAAAAACTAATTTTGAAATTAATATTTTGATGTAAATTTCCCAAACCGTTCTCAAACCAAAGCTGTACTAGTCCATCTCTTGCCAGGAGGAACGGTTTGCTTACTTTACTCTTTATTCTTCTTATTCAAGATATTTTTCTACACTATCCAACAAAAGTTCAGGTGTACTCCCGCCTTAATAAAGGTTTTATTTGAGAACATTTATAATGTTACAGAGCTGAGGATTCCGCCGATAAATTATTTTTCTAAAACTCGAGACTTACCAACTTTTACTACCCAGGAATACACTTCTTCCCACATCTTTTTTTTTGGTTGAACGATGCACGTATACTTTCCAGAGCTATCGTGTTCTGTATTAAAACTGAGTATTTCATGGCCAACTTCCTTGTCCTTCGACCCTTTCTTTTTTACGACAAACTTAGGGAGTTTGTCAATTAACAGACGTTTTCCATTCTTGTACCAAGATACTTTAGATCCAGCCGGTTCCACTCTACATCGAAGTTTTACTCTTTCTCCGAGTTCACTGTAAACAACTGCAAACGGTCCGGGCTTGTTTTCAAAATCTCCAATCTGTGAATTGTTTTGTAAGAAGTTTTAGAGCTAAACTTTTCCTATTTCATGGCTTCACACCTTCAAAGGGAATACTCTCGTTGACTACTTAGGAAGACATGCCCGATTGTTTTTTTTTTAAAGATAACAATGATAGTTTTAAGGTGTTGGTTCAAAGGTTTGGTTGAACTTGCTTAACATTTGAAATGGATGATCAAAAATCTAATCTCAGCTATGTTTAAGTGACGGGGCTGTGGCTGTGGCTGTTATAATTGCTGTGACTATAACTGTTAATTTTACTGTTACTGTTAATGTTGCTGTTATTGTTAATGTTACTGCTATTGTTAATGTTACTGTTACTGTTAATGTCGCTGTTATTGTTACTGTTACTGTTAATGTTGCTGTTATTGTTAATGTTACTGTTATTGTTAATGTTGCTGTGACTCTTAATGTTATTGTTATTGTTAATGCTACTAGTACTGTGACTGTTAATGTTACTGTGACTGTTAATGTTACTGTTGTGGTTAATGTTGCTGTGACTGTGATTGTAGCTGTGACGAAGAATTTGACTGTGACTGTTGCTGTAAATTTGAAAAAAACGGCACTAATAAACGGGACTGCAAAGCCAAAAGATCGAGCTGCAGAATTTCCAGCGATGAGTCTTAATCGGCTAGATTTTTGAAATGATAGAAGACCCCTTTTTCCTGCAGTTAACACACTAGATATATACATGAGATGAGTTGGCGAGAAACACTTTAGGCTTCAGGTATATTGATGCTCAACTGGAAGCAGGCACAGCGGACAGATCTTAAGTTTTGCTATCCTCTGAGCAAGTATGGTTTGCTGACGCGGGAAGTACCGAAATCTAGAAAACAGTGCTGTTAGAATCATTGAGCAAGGCACGTACTCTTTGCTATGCACGAGAAACTCAACTGTTCGGTGATAGAAACACGTGTGAATTTTTAAGTTCATGAAAGAAGTGCTAAGAGAAAAACGAGCCGCATGCAAAATTTTCTCGCTCTCCTCGAGTGAACTAAAAAATTCACAAGTGTTTCTATTAATGAGCAGAGCAAGCAGGCGAGTTTTATACTTCTTTTATAAAACAAGCTAAAAAAACAGACGATAAATCCCCGCGATGACACATGCAGATCTCTCTATTCATATATTTAGAAAGCGTCGCCACAGCCAGTCAGAACGCGCGTTATAACTCTTTTATTTTAAAAACTGTATTAGAAAACATTTTAGCGTTATTTCCGTTAAAACATTTCTGGTTAAAACTAAAACCAATTGTTTCGCCACTTTTTGATTAATTTTTAGTTTTAAATGAGTTTTGCTCTGTTTATTTTTGTTAGTCTATCACAATCTGCACTCTTGTCTCAACTCAATTTCGATCTTCCAGGTACGTATATATACTGTAGGCCTTTTCTCAAAGGTGTTTTCAAAATTTCATGCATGGCAAACTAAAAATGGTGTAATTGGTCGAATATCATTTTTGATCAGCACCATAAAAGAGCCAGAGTTCTTTATATTGTGTTCATAATATATTGGGATTAAGGTAATCTGAGTAATTAGGACAATACTTGAATAAAAATCTTCCTACTGAGCACAAGAACTCAAATAAGAATAAAATGTGATAACAACACTGCCGTAATATGAATCCGTATAAAGCGATTTGTTTAATGAAATTCATTTCTGTGAAATTCGTGTCAGTTTTGCCATGAAATAGTGCTGAGTGTGAAAATAACACGTCTAGCGTCTCTTTCTCAAAACAGAATTGCCTCGTGGTCAAATATATTGCAATCATTCATTAAAATTAATGTTGTCAGTGAAATTATTGGAACTATTATAACTGTACCTTCCGTTGTGGCTAAACAAACATGTACAAAAACGCCGAGAACAGAAATAACGCTGTTTCAAAATGCAATACACTATTGCTCTTTTTATTTGCTCTTCCAGTTGGTCTAGGTATGGTGGTTTTGGGCTTGCGTGATAAAAGCGCATTCAAATGTATTTAATTGGTGTAGCACCTAACAAAAGCCACATAATTACTTGGTTTTGTCTGAGAAAACAAGAACAAAGAGCCAAGCTACGAACGTTATTTATGAACTATAAACATACAAGAACTTTCTTATTTGTATAAAAGAGCGATTTAAAGACAACTATATACTACATAAACTTTAAGATCGCGCGGGACCAACTACTGTTCTGAGTTCACTTATCGTACTGATAATCAACAATCGAGCCATAAATGAAATGAATATTATTCGATAAGAATTGTTTTGATCAAGACCTGTCTGTGGTCTTAGGAAAGAGTAAGTTTATACTAACAAATTCGTGAAAGATTAGTCAAATGTTTCACGGTGATAAAGAAATCTATCCTACCTTTGTATTCGAGGAAACTTCTCGCCTTGCTTCAACGTGTTTCAGAAAGATTTCTTGCGTCGACAGTAAAAACAGTAAAGTGGCGTAGAAATGAACGAGCACTTCTTTAGGAAACATCACTATCAGAGAATCTAGTTTCAATAGATCTCAACACTGGATGCGAAAATGTTTTAGATTGTCCTAAGCTACATGTTCAATTGTTCATACGTAGAATAATGCTGAGTTAAAGTGTGCAATACGAAACAACCACTTGATTTAACAACCATGGCAGCGATGACGCAGAAAGCCGAGTGGTTGAGAGAGATTATCTGTTAATTATATAATTGCAAGGACAATACGAACACCATTGCATCGTTTTAGAATTGTTTTGCAACCACTTTAATTTATGAAATAAAAAATAAGAAAGCCGTCAGTATTTAAGCCTTTCGATAATCTTCATATAGTAGTTACGAAAGTCATCACGAAACTCAACGAAGTGGTGATTAATGACTGTATTTCCTTTTGTCAAGCGCTGATATTACAAAGAAAGGTTCAAATTATGTTCTACCTTGTTTAATGATTCGGAACCTAGAAATATTGCAATAAAAGACTGCCACTGACAATGCAATGCGTCTCTTCCAAACCAGACTCATATTTTGTTATCACAAAGCCCTTCGAAAGTCTGTCTTTTTCAATGTTTTTGAGAATCGATATCGTGAAGAGCCTGTTTCCTGTTTTTCAAAGTAAGTTGGTTGTACTATATTAATTCTGGTAAAAGATATTGCTGGAACAGCGTAAAAGTATATTAAATACTAACCATTCAAACTCTCAGTTCTAGTTTCTACAATGTTCTGCAACTTAGAAAATGTGTAAAAGGTACATGCGGCAAGTGCCGTGTCGTGCCGTAATGATTAATACACATGTTCAAGGTATATATATAAATCCAAGCACCTGCAAATCTAGAATAAGATTTTATTCTTCAGCTCAGTTGCTGGTCTGTATGTTTGTCGACTGCAGTATTTTTCTCTCAAGGTTAAATAAATTAAGTTGAATATTGAACTATAGTTACTCAGTGTATTAAAGGGCATGAGACTTCTTCAACCTTGAGCTATGTTGGTGAATTTTTCTGTAAATAACTAACTTCGTTTGGTCTCTTAAGACTATTGACAACACCAATATTTTTTCTTGTTTAACGAGTTCCGTATGAGTTTATTTTTTCTATTGGCTTCTAATATATTTATTTTTAAGTGCGATGAGAGACTTTATTTCTTTGATTGCTACATTTTTCATATTTTCCAAAGAGAACTTGAAGAGAAAGTTTGAGTGTGCAGTCGTTTTAGGATCAAGCATAGGATGTTAAAACACATTTAATGAGTGACTCAGAGGCGGAACTTAGATGATAATTATTCTAGTGGCTTCTAATGATTTCTCTTTCTTACGCGATGAGCGACTTTATTTCTTTGATCGCTACATTTTTATAGTATCCAAAGAGAAAGAGAAAGGTTGAGTGTGCAGTCGTTTTACAATCAAGCATAGGATGCCAAAACACATTTCAGAGTCACGATGAGAGATTTTATTTCTTTAATCGCTACACTTTTTCTTACTTTCAAAAGAGAAAGAGAAAGTTTGAGTCTTCAATCGTATTAGGACCAATTATAGGATGTTAAAACACATTTTAACTTTAAGAGTGCTCATAGGCCGTGGACGTTAGATGATCTTCTTTTGGCTTCTAATATTCTTCCTTTTCAAGCGATGAGAGATTTATTATCTCTTTGATCGCTACATTTTTTAACTTTCCAAATAGAAAGAGAAAGTTTGAGTGTGCAATTGCTTTAGGACGAAGCATATAGGATGTTAAAACATGAGAGGGCTCAGAAGCGGACGTAAAATGATATTTTGCTCTTTGTTGATTGGTTCTCACTGGAGTATTGCATACGAGGTTATGTCAGATATATTGTTCTGAGGTGTTAGAGCTTTGACTGAGAAATAAATCAATATTCTGCGTAACTGCGGATACGGCCATTTCATGTTCAATTACACTTAATAAGCGTTCGTTTGAACGTAGACAATGAAACAAATCATTGGAAATGTTAAAATAAGCAGTAAAATGCCCGGGAGTTCCTTTTTAAAACTCAACGATGAATTTTTGTTTCTCTCGCCGTTTTCGTCAGGGTTTTTGTTTTGCGTCCAGTAAACGAGAACAATAAGGAATATTCTCGAGATCCATGCAGAGTGGCATGAATAGGAAATCTACATTATAGCCGCTTAAAATGTAAGACCCTGCCAAACCCTTGCGATAACGTTTAGGTCGGTGCGTGCGTGTGCGGCAAATTCAAGTCATCTCCAAGTGAAAACATTCGAAAATTTTTCAATTTCTAACTGCTTGGAGCGTTTTTCAGCCACTTGGTTTCGAAAGTGCATGCAAGTTTCGATATCAAAGTTTTTAAACTATTTTTAGGTATACCGCTGATTCGAGAATTAGCTATACTTGAAGGGAGCATACGTTATTCTAATCAAAAACAGCCTGGCTCATAAATGGTTAAACAATTCATAGAAAGACAAAAGCTTAATTACCCATAAATGTAAGTTCGAACTGCTACACGCTTCGAAATTCAGTGTATTTCCTAAATCAGCATACCGGTATACTAGGAAAGCGTTCTATTCGTCTCCACAGATAGATGATTTATTTAAAACCTTAGGCAGCCAAAAGGTTGAGCTACGATACGTTCTGTAGGTAAAGCCCACCGCACACTTGTGCGATAGCATGCAATTTTCGTCGCATGCAATCAAAATCGCAGCACATCGCACAAGTGTGCTGGGGCCTGCGATACAATTTCTATCGCATGCAACAATGATCGCATGTATCAAACATGTTTGATTTTCTTAAAAGTGAACGCAGTTTGTCGGAGGTTATTGCATCTTCTCGCAAACGTGTACGGTGAATGTGCGACAACAATTTCGATTGCATGCGACGACAATTGCATGCTATCGCACAAGTGTGCGGTGGGCTTTATGGTTTTGAATGTATAAAGGGTATGGTTTAAGACTTTTCTGTTTTTGAAACTGAAAAACAGGAATATATGTGTTTATCTCTTGTTGTTTCCTAAGTTCATATATATTCCGGCAGTAAGGAAATTTACAGTAAACCACGTGATCAAAGTATTAGAAACCTTCTACTTAATGCGGGTTTCTTCAGGTATTTCGAAAGAACTAATTTTCTAATGCTTTCCGATTATTGTTTTAATTTCTGCAATTCATGGTTAAGCAATATTCGCGAATCGTGAACTATGTCTACCTTCATTGCGCTGCGATAATGTCTGTTTTTTCGAAAATGCACTTCCAACATAATTTATCAAAATTATGAATTCTCAAGATAAGTAACCCGTTACACTTATATAACTCCACTCAACAACAAATCAAAAATACATGCTGTCACGTTTTCAACTCTTACTCTAACTGACCGGAGAGTTAGAGAGTTACTGTAAATTTGCTTACTGCCAGAATATGAACTTAGTTAGAGTCAAATATACCATGCATGCACGATTTATAAATAACGGCCTGGTCCTCTTCCAAATAGTTTGGATTTCAAACTTTGATTCATTCTCATTCCGTTGGACTTCGAGGATACTATCTCTTATACTTTACTATAAAATCCGCAGAGAAAAATACTTTGTTTTCAGTAAAAGTATTCTCTGTGCGAAAGCTCTTTGCCATTCATATCATGTTGAGGCTCAGTTTAGCTACTCGATGAGGAAGTAATCCTGATGTGATAAACGAAGACACGAATTAGAAATATTTTGAGTTTCAGAGATTCCAATCATAGTTAACACAAAAATAGCCACATTCCCCTACTCAATTGTATTTTCACAACACATGTGTCTCCTTGTATCTTCACTTGTTTTGTCCTTTGCCATCGTGTAATCCAACAAGAAAGTGGGGCCATAAGTTCAATTGCATTTCATTCGTTCTCATAGTTCAAATACTTAGTTAGTAGCAAGGAAATTTATTCCTGATGAAACAATTATGTTCAATTTTCATACACTATGCAATTTTTGTATTGTGTTAGATGCTAAACTAGCTTTAGTGAAAATAAATAGTTGAAAATGGTTTCTGTTGCAGTTTTTACAGTATCCATTAAGTTTTGAACTGACAGTAAATGCACACGCGTGCTGCACATACAATATTGAAAACAAGTTAAAGAATTCCTGATATGAACCACTTTTCTCTCTTCACTCCATTCACCAATAGTTAACAATTATCCCCAGAAGCTCAGGTGAATAGCGATGGATACATACCAAGGTATATATCTAGAGCTAGACACTGACCCTGAAGGGGATAATTGTTTTAGGATTTACCAGAAGATAGGGATTAAAATGCCCTTCTTTTTTCAAAGAAAGGACAAAGTTCAAGTTTATTTCTATTTCTAGCACGCGCGCTTCGTGTACATTTGAGTTCCCTTTACATTCTTACATCGTTTTTTGAAGACCATAAATGTCGTGGAATTTAAGTAGATTTTGAAAGAAAATTTTTTTCCTAACCATTAAAACCAAAAAAGCCAAATTTTGTCGTCCTCTTCGTGTTTTCTGGAATGTTTCTTCGTTTAAAGCAATCATTTCCTCGTCTATAACTAACGGGTAACGCGACGCTATTTTGACTACCACCTCAAAATCAAGTAACAGTCATGGATTTTGCGAGATTCGGAAGCCAATCAGAGCGCGTGAAAATAGATATTGGTTGCTTTGGTAAACACTAATACCAAGTATCGATACAGTATCAAGGGTCAAGCGTGTCCGAGCCTACCACAATCGCAGTCGCTTCTGGGTACAAAAACATGCGTCAGCTGTACAAAAGACATGCTCAGTCGAAATAGTTTGCTGTTATTTTGCTTAGACAAATTATCAACACCTTGCTATTCCACTACTTATCTTCGTAAAGAGAATAAGTTGTGATAAATTTACTTTCCAGGCCTTGAAATGTTTAGCAACGTATTTTTGTTGCAGACTAAGGCTTTCTTTCGTTCAGCTGGCTTTGTTTTTAAAGATGTGGTTTGGACTGAATGTATTGTAGAACCAATTAAACCTAGACACTGTTCCGAGAACAACGACAAGCACAAAATGTGCAGTGGGTGGGAGAGGGAGGGACACCTTGTAAGCTGATAGCGTCCTACTAAGTAAGAGAAAAAACAAGAAATCAAAATCAAGTGACTACCAAGTTGCGTGATAACATTTTTAAAATGGAGGACATAAAGTTAACTACAGACCTTCCAAGGATCTCCGGATAGATGAATAGAAAGGATTACCTGGTCTGCCTGAACAGGAAGAAGAGCGCACCCTGCACCAAGAACAGTTGCTTTTACCTCAATGAAGCAGATAACCCTGGAATACCATGAGGGGTAACAGAAAACCCCGGACGCGTAGGTAAGCATGCCCTTGGATACCATGATTGGCAGCAGTCAACCAGGCTAGACACGTGGGTAGGTAGCACCAACAAAACCAATGACAGATCAAAGTTTACCCAGGAGGGCGTATCCATGGTAACAGGAGCAAGACACAAACAAGGTTAAAAAATGTCGCACCTTGAAATGAAGAGCAAAGTGTCTTTTAAACACACCTTTGCTTTGTTTTGTTTTGCAATATTTTTCTAAGTGGGTCACGATCAATTCTCAGTGGATCAAGGCATTTTCTTTTTAACAATACTTTTATTTATATAGTTCTACACAACAATTGCACAACGACACTAATTTTAGTCCCACTGTGTTTCAAGAGTTTGTACAATTTTTTATGCATAGAAATTCTTGGTATCACTAACACAATCACGCCCTAAACGACGAGGGCCCTTCGAAAGACTTCTATGTCTGCAATATGTGCTGTGCTCTAAATATTTTCTAAATTCCAAACTGTTGAATAAAAGATGTGTATTTCGGATGTATACCTTTGAAAATGAGACGTTCAAACGAATTTGATTGATTTAAAAGCAGAAGAACTTAAAGGATGTTTAACCCTATTCTGGCTAGCCACCACCCAGTTCCTCACCTCCAATCATTTTTGCAACGTTGGTTTTTTTTCTGCTATGAATTAATACATTTTCTAACCACAATAATTTTTCTCTAAAATGTCTAACCGCCTGTGCCGACATACAGAATTTAGCAAAAAAAGATATATAATAATGCCGATTACGAGTAGTATGCAAAGAATTGAATTGTGTATGCAAACGACAAAAACAAACTTTAATTAACAAAAAAGGTTACTTGACGTTTTTCACAAGAGACTCTCTGAAATATCTCAAACAAATAGTTATACTTTGTAGTTTTGCTATAAAGCGAAACGACCCCCTTCAATCTATGCAAATAAATTTAGTCTCGTTATTATATTTGCTTTCAGCTGCGAGTTATCAACAAGATGGGGTCGAGCAAGTTGACTCAATTCCTTTTACCTGTATGGTTTTCCTTGTTGTTAATAGTTTTTGCGTTGTCAATCAACCTTTTGGTAATAGCAGAGAAACTAGCAACTGACAGAGGTATGTAAATAATGGCAAAATTTCTTCATTTCTGGTATTTAACTTACTGAACTTTATGCTTGAACTAATTTGTTTCAGAAACTAATCCCCGTTTTTAACTATAGAATCACAAAAACGGCAATGGTGAAAACGATCTTTATGATTTAATTTAAAAAAAATATTTCTTTTCCCAATCGAGGAGCTTTGAGCTTTCGCTTATTGAATGAAATCGATGCTTAGAATATATCTCGACCAGCTTCGCTCTGTAAGGTTTTCTAAGTCGACTTCATTACTTTCCTTTGCTGAATTTAGAACAACAATCGACGTACTAGACTTCTCAAGGAATGCGTCATTTCAAAAGGCTGAGTTGGTATACCGTATGTATACATCAACTAGAAACTCTTCAAAAAAAAACAAACCTGTTAATAATTTCTGTTCATTGCTCATTGCGTTCGACAAAGGAGAACACACACTGGTGCAACTGCTCAGGCTTAATGAGCGGGGAGGGGAGGGGGTAAACTTTTATTGGTCGTTGCATGTCATATTTCCTCGGGGTTTTCAGAGGAAAATCAAAGTAATTATAGAAAAACAGTAACATTTAGGAGATGCCAAAACTAGATAAAAATTTTGTTTCATAAACTGTTGTGGAGGGGTATATCTTCTAAGGAAGAAACTTTGTGCTTTGTGTCGAACTCGGTTGTGGCATAATTTTTTTCGGGCACAGACGGAATATCAATGTCACAACCATTTGTGCTGTCCGACACTGTCTTGTGTGACAATTACACAGTAGCTACAATATATTGTGTCACACAACACTGACAGTAGTTCTAAATTCGTTCTGTTAATAAACACCAAACTCCATATAACTGTTACATCTACCTTGCATGTTGTCAAACTGCACAAGAAACAGAATCGATCACACAGTGTTCTTCGTCGGTTAGGATTGTTCGTAATAGGCAACACAACTTTAGTTCCAAAACTTCAAAATGGTATGATTGAGCAAGGAAATAAATATCTTGAAGGCAAAGACTGAAAAGTTTCATGTATTTTATTTGAATTTTATTTTAATTTTGATAAGTAAAAGTACCTGGCCAGCTTTAATCTTTATGGTTGCATTTTACTAACTTTGTCGCTATAGCTGAAATCAAATCACCTAGTTATAAAATAAACTAAAAAGATGACATTTAAAATCTTTTCTTTCGGAAGTTATAAGAATTTGTGGTTCAATTTTGGCTAGTGCAACCAGCTATTGAGTTTTAAATGGATCGAGGTTGCCAAATTAACGCAACAATTTCTTAACTCCTAGACATCACTGACCAATACTTAAGACACCAAATGTATGTTCAAGAACGCTGGTGCAAAAAACAGAAATTAACTACAATATTGTACGTTAATGCACATACTTCATCAAACTGTGCAGGATTGAAGACCTTGAGTAAAAGCAGGAAGGCGCCGAGAAACTGTTGTAGTAATACTTCACTTTAGTGAATTGTTACAAGAAAAGAGTGTAGCGATTGAACCTTGTGTCTCCTTCTCTTGTTGAACAATCTGCCGAGTGCTGGCGTTACCAAGTTGATCCCTATAGTAGTTGTTTGTTCGTTCCACGAACACTTAATAGTTTCTGGCCCAATGGCTAACCCATCAAACCAAAAAAAGGGATATTTTTAGGTGATTGGATTTTAAGGCAGGGCTTCTTCTGTGAGCCAGGTAGATAGCGTCCGTGATATCAAATATGGCGTCTACACATCATTGTCATTGAAGGCAACTTGAAGCTTCTAATTGACAAAACAGTTGAAAGTAAAGAAAAAGCAGCAACAAAATATGATACAAAAATTTTCTCGTAGGTAATTAAGAAAAAAATGATATGTATTTAAAGCCTTAATTTAAAACATTTCGCTCGACAAGCCATATGCCGTCAAGTACACCCGCAAAAACTGTTCACTCAACACTAAATAAAAATTAAAGAAATTGAAATTCTATCTAATATATTTTTAAATTTATTGTAATCCTGTGATTCACTCTCAAGAGGTTTCGAGAAAATCGGCAACAAAATACTCGCTCTTAATTTCTATCTTCAAACAGAAATTGCGAGCTCGTATTCTGATTTTTGGTTATATAATACCTCAATTAGCCACTACAATCAACTTTTGCATTTTGCTTACCAGCTATATCAGAAACTAAATGAGGTCAGGTCAAGTGACCTGCTACTGGTAAGCCATGTAAGCCAGTACTAACCTGTGCATGGGTCGGGTTGTCGGCGACTAAACCGGCTCCCCCACTGGTCTTTTGACCGGTGAGGAGGGTGGGTGGACACCCAACAGCACTAAAAAACAAGAGCTGTTAAAGGGCGGATGAGCCCAAACCGGGCCAACGGCCATCCACCAAACGGGGACCTCACCCCCAAAAGGGTGCCGAAGGACTTGCGACCTCGGTTACTATCAGCAATATGACAAGATGGTTTTACAACGCAAAAGCACCAGGGTTAAAGCCCCTGCCATGAGATCCAAGCCTCCCGAATCTACTGATAAGAATGAAGGATTGGTCCTAAAGCCTCCTGGACGGCCCAAGCCTGATACTGACTACGCTGGTTTGGATAAATTTGTCCAACGAAAGATGCCTTTAATCATTAGCACATTCAACGTCAAAACTCTCCTAGCAAAAGCCAAGAAGGAAGAATTAGCTCATGAAGCCCAACTGTACGGAATAGATATCATCTGTCTACAAG